>JARJCV010000252.1:0-67888 GCA_029281435.1 Mycena haematopus
GGAAGATCGTGGGACTGTGTTGTTGGAGACGCAATCGGAGGAAGAATTCGACTCCGATTTGTCGCTAGAAAAGGCCGATGTAGAACCAGGTGTGAAGAGGACAGACATGCGCTCCTCATCCCCAGACGGAGAGAACGCGATTGTTGGGGAGGCGAGAGGAGTGTTGTCGGACGAAGAAGAAGACATGTTCCAATGCCAGGAAGGTGAGTTTGTAAATACTGTTATATCCCGTGCCGGGAGTAGGGAGGAAAGCGGAGGTGGAAGGGAAATAAGAGGGATCCGGGGGGACGAGAAATCGGAGGTTCGGAAGTCCGGAGGTTATGCCGGAAGTCAAACGTCAGATGTACCGGATGTTTACACGGAATATCGGGAACACTATTACCACAGGTAGATTAAGGGTAAGTGTGGTCTTCTTGGCACGGACGGGACTGGACAAGAAGTGGCGGAGGTCCGGAGGTTTTAGGGCGAACTTCCGGAGTGCTAAGTTGGAGGCCTAGCGTTGCCGAAGGGAGAGAGACTCGGAGGTCGGAGGATTAGGCACGAAAGAAACGTTTATTTACAAACTGAAGAAAGAGAAAGCTACAAGGGATGCTTTATAGTAATTACGGAGAATCCCAATAAAGGTAAGGAAGTACGGTACAAGACAATAAGAACAATAAGAGAACAATTAGAACAATAGTAAAAGAAGAGGAATGCATAAGGCATAAAACATAGAAGGTGATGCATGAGGCGGACATGAGCCAGCATCGGAGGTTAGGACCGAAAACACGTGTGTGCTTTGGCCCACGAGGAATTGCCGAATGGCAGGATACGGGATTGGCGGAAAGGAGCGTGATAGCCGGAATGAAGTCGGCGGGAAAATGACGGAGAATAGTGTGGATGGTCGGAGGTTAATTCGGAGGTCGGCGGAGGTTGGGATGGAGGATAGATAGTGTGGCAAAAGACATACTGATTGTTTTCAAAATCTCCAATGAAGCTCCGTAAGTCGGAGGACGGAGGATCCGGAGGTTCCGGAGATCGGATGTATGCTTAGCGTTATGCACAGATGTAACAGGAACTATAATTGCAGCAAAGCTCAATGCGCCAGGGAGCTGGCATGACTCACGAGTTGCGCGATCCATCTACGACAAACTGCGCACTCAGACACCTGATGGCTTTTACCTGGTCGCTGACACGGCCTTTCCTCGAGGTGCTGCTCAGATTGAAGGCAAGATACGTGCACCTATCAAGACCGGTCAGATCATTCGTGGAACGACCACCGAGATTGAGAGGAAGCTCGCATTCGACCGCCAGCTCTTATCATATCGTCAAACAGCGGAATGGGGCATGCACGGCTTGCAGGGTGCATTCGGCAGGCTTCGTCTACCGCTGAACATTGACGATGCTGAGCGGCGGGGAGACTTGCTGGAAATCTGTGTCCGACTTCACAATTACCGGGCGCAACGAGTCGGGCATAATCAGATCCGGACGGTCTATATGCCGCTGTGGTGACAGACTACGGATGATGAGCAGGTGTGGGATGGTTTCGAGCAGATGTTGTTTGGAGATCAGCGGCGCAAAGATCGTGTAGCACGATTCCATAACTTTCCGGCTTACAATGAGTAGCAATGAACGCATAATCATAATCATAGATTGGTTCGGGAGCTAGACATGTAAAAACTATTGACTAAACATTGGGGGTGATAATGAAACCAAGTGGTGCACCGCCGCGACGAGGAGTCATGACAAGCTCTACAGCATTGCCAGAGACGAGGGTGGCTGAGGTAGGAGGAGTAGGAGGAGTAGAGGTAAATGGAAGGCGGGAGGGACGAGGGGTAGGTGTACGGCGGCGACTGATGGGACGACGTGGAGGGCTCGGAGTGGGTGTGCGGCGCTGATAAGGAGTTGGGGAGCGCTTGCGCTGCTTCTTCTTCGGCCGGTGGTCGAAGTCGGTTGCATTAGACGAAGCGTCCGTCTCCCAGAAGGTTACAGCGCCGCCGTCTGGATACCTATAATCGGTGCGGACCTTCCCACCAACACGCTGGAGGCCGTCACGCTCAGCGTATGTGGTGCGACCCCGACCCCTGCCATGATGCCGAGGGTGGGAAGAGCTGCGAGACCGTCCAGAGCGACGACCGCGCGCGACTTGATCAAGCCGCGCAGCCCATGTGCGTTCCATATCGGCACGATCCCTCTCGCGTTTCAGGTCGCTGTTCTCCCGCTGAAGAGCGGAGAGCTCGTTGCGAAGTCCATCAAGCTGGGAGGACAGTGTCATGAACTGGGTGGCGCGTCGTCGCGGGCTCGCAATGTAGCTGGGTCGAGGCTGCGCACCAGGGTGTTGACAGCGTCGGCGGCAGACGTGCGAGGTCGACGAATTTCTATACTGTCTCATACTGTATTGCTGCAATAAATTCGCGAACGCTGAAGTTTACTCTATTGATCATGTGATCGCGTTTCCAGGAATCCACGTGTAGGTCTTGGCGAAATCGGTCAGAATCGATGGTACCGAAGGAAACTGGTGCCCGGGCGTCAGGTACGTTCAAAGCGTGGCGCTAATATATTTTGCGCGAAATAAAAACATGAGGTACGATAAGTAAACCAAAAGAACGAGGAACAACGGGTTCCAAAACGAATAGCGAACGGATCAAGTTAGATGGTGTCGAAGAAATGAAATCATGACAATGGTCGGGGAACGGGGAGGGGGCGAATCCGCCGTGGGCCACTGGACGCGACGTCACTGTCAGTTGACGCCTGTCGAGGAATAATGTTCGTAGGGGCATTAATGGCACTGGCCACAGGCAAAGCGGGCAGGGCGCGAGAGGTACGGTTTGGAGTTTGTGTTATGTCCTTGTCGGGTGGGGCTGGTGGCACATTTAATGAAGACGAGCGCGGGTAAAATACGCGCGGGCGGCCTGCATCGTGCGCGCTCTGCGTGGCGGTAACCTGTGTCGAAACCAGAATCTGCAGGGCCTGGCCGTTGTATCTGTACGCATCTCGCCCAGTCGACGTTTTCGATTTGAATTTGGACTTTGAAGGTGCGCGTTTCACGCTTGATCGTGCGAAGAACTCCCGAGGCCGACGCGTATCCGGGGATCGGGGCATTACAACGGCGCGAGTAGCGACTAGCATTTCGGGCTGACCGCGAGAAAAAGTGTGATCACTGTCCGCCTCGGTACTCCGGCCGAGTTTCATGGATTCATGCATATACGAGTCCGTCTTTCCCCGTTTTCCACGTGTGCGGCGACTGTTCTTCATAGCACCAAGCAATGAGGGATGAAACGCATCTGCGGGGGATCGTGCCACGACGGAGAAGGAATGTGCTCCACTCGAGAATTTTGGAGGCGGAGCGGGAGGTGATCCGGGGCAAGGAGGGAGAGGTTTCCCTAAGAAACCCAATGAAAATGTTGCCGGTCTAATTGGATCAACACTCACCAACATTGCCCTCGTCCTCTTCATCGTCGAATTCGTCATCTTTTTCCTCCAACAGTGTACCGATATAATGCGGACGCCCCACATCTACGTACGCTAACGCGTCCTTTCCACCTGGGAACGGGGGATACTCCTGCTATTTAGTTTAGTAAGGTTAGCAAACAAAGAGAGGGACACACACACCTGTACCTGAGCTAGCCATTCAGCGACCGTCCAACGCCCCATAAAACGACGAACGAAGAAAGAAAGAGAAAAGAGAAAAGGGAATCAACCGAAGACCTTCCATGGATTGCGCCGGTTTTAAATGCACCCACAAGGGGCATCTCCGGACGTCACGACTGTGAACCGGCAGCCGCTGATTGATTGATAAATCGGCTAGTTATGGAGCAAACGGCTGGCGGGGATGGGAGCACGAGTTCACGGTGGCTCCTGCCTGATACAAATGTGACTCTCGAACTCTAGCATCTTGTGCATAGAATATACCTGGTCAAGTCACCTAGAACAGCGAGACGGACAAGAGACGGAGCAGTTCAGCACAGTTCCCGATCGCGGATCAATCACAACCGCCCGCTTGACAGTTTCTGCCGATCGAATTTGACACTTTGCAGCAACCAGCAGCAATTCGGTCGAGTCAGCTTGCTCACTGAGGGTACTGAAGCCGACATGATTTAACCGGTTCAAAAGTTTGTTGAATCTCGTCGGATCCAGTTTGATGTTCTCCTAGTGGAGTCTTAGTGGACATCAAGGGCTTCTTCTTCCATGCGCACCGAGGTACATTTGCGAGGCAAAGAACAAGGGCCAGGGGCGGTGTTGAGGATAAAACAGCGAGCTCGAGCGTGAAGCGACAGCACCTGAACCGATGATATATTGCAGCTGAAGCGCTGAAGGTCGATTGTAAGTATCGCAGCATCTGGGGAAAACGCGTTATGAGAGGTTAAATAACGCGGCACAAATGAGCGAAGGCTTGTTTTTTTTGCAATTGAACGACGCTAAAGGAACTGGATGGTCGCGGCCAACAAGACAGTTAGATGCGACTAAGCCAATAATCGCCGTCTAGTACTTAGGACTGGAGGAAGGCAAGAGGAAGGAGGGTGAACACGCTAAAACGCGATGTCACGAATGTCACATGCCAAATTCAGGATGAGTCATGACATCCTTGAGCCCTTTCGAACTGGTCTCGCAGAATTTGCTATCCATTGGCGCGCTTTCCATCGATGACTTTTTGGCGTCTAGATATGAACCGGTCGTCATACGCGGCAATGGTGTTCCTTCGTCCAGCGGTTTCCCCGATGGCCTAGACTCCATTCATAATATACCCATAGCCTCTGGGTCAAAGGCAAAGGATATGGCTTCCCCGGGCTCAATCAAATCCACTTCGTCCCCGCATACAACTACTGGGCTAGCACAATTGCATGCCATCTGCCTCCACCAATTCGGACAATTTGTGAAAACTCTAAAATTCGAATTTTTAGAGGAGGCTATAAACAGTGAATCATTTTCCCCCACACAGTTCGTATCACCCACTCACCAATCCCAGAGAAACAGTGCATCCTTACTATTACCCGGCCCGACGGCTCGACCCGGTCCTACAAGACGGAGCCCGAATTTCATCGCAAAACTGACGCCAAAGCTCAGGCAGCCACCATCGCCATAGAGCATGGCGCAATAGATTTCATTGTGCATGGTGACTCCGACGAGCTCAAGGCGAAAAAGGGTGTTCTGCTTGCGCCGCTCGAGGATGATCAACCTCTTGCTTCGACTTCGAAATTATCTTCAGGATCACGATCAGAGCCCGAGACTCCGACAGTGCTCGTCGGAGAAATTGACAAATGTTGTCTAGAATGGCGCGGGGATCAGGTGAAGCCGTATTGGCTCGATTTCCAGGACTCGCATATTTTGACCAGTACGCCTTTTTTTTGTGCACATACTGTACCTCATTCGCATTGTACTGCTAGACCACGGTGCCGTTCTCAAAATTCAGCTGGCTCCACATTGTTGGCATGTTTATTCGTGCCAGCCCACCTGTGACAGTCCTTCAGAGGCTCGGGAACATTGTGCGGAGCTAGCCATCGACGAAGGCGTCCTGGAGTTCATCAAACATGGCAACGGACAAACCGCGCCCAAGTCGGACCTCGCCTCCTCTTCTCGTACGCCTTTTGAATTACTCAAGCACGACCTCCAGTCTTTCTATGAATCGCTGCCTCGACCTTTTGCAGAACCCTTCGAGGAGAAGACCGCGACGGAAATTAACGCGCCTGGTTGGCTGGGTAATCTTCTCGCAAACGCTAAAGGTGCACGCTTCACCGCCGAGTTCTATCCTCTAGCAAAAGTCGACGACCGCCCAGTCCTTACCCGTAGTAAAGTAGCCCCGACCAAATTATGGGGTTGTCTTCTCCGGCTAAACCGCCCCGGGGAATGTCAGACTTATCTTGCGGAGCCTCAGTTTCTCACTCAGAAAGATGCCAAAGCCGCTGTCTCGTTGCTTGCTCTCTCACTTGGCGCCGGCAAGTGGATCCGAGAAGTTACTTCCGCCGTGGAGGCTCGAGTTACGCCAGAGATGCGGCGATTTGCGCAGACCACCCTCTTTCCAAAACTCAGCGAGGAGGCGCAGCGAGCGAGCGGACTCAAGCCACGGTTTGAATGTCATATGGAAGGCGATGGTGAGGACCATAGCACTATCGTGGGATTTTCTGTTGATGGTTTTCAGCGTTTGGTTGTAAATTGGAAGTGAACATCAAACCGCCAAGCCAAGGGAATGAATGGGCTCGACGCTACGAAGTCCCGGCTGAGTATCGCTCAAAACCTGACGCGAAGATAGGCGTTCTGTACCTCGCCGTTCAGCAGGGCGTCATTGACCTCATACGCAATGATGGCGAGCCTCTCCTTCCAGGACAACTCCCAGCATTCTCGGTTGACGACGGTGGACCCCGCCTTGAGCCAAATCCAACCGCGGCTGAGAAAAAGGCGAACAAGAAGAGAAAGAAGAAGAATAATGATGGCGGCGAATCCGCAGGCCCGCCGGCGAAAAGACAGAAAAAGGCGTCAGCGAACCTGCCCCCGAAACCTGGCGGCCGCGCGCCAGGCTCTGCGTCGCTCCCGCAGAAGCCGGCCCAAGACCTGCGAAGTACGTTTCTGTATTCCCTTATGGCTAAAACTCTCAAGCTTGGTTTCGTAGACAATTCACGGGTTCGCCATACTGAAGGCTATTTTTCGTACAATCCAGCCCCCAGATCCAGCGATGCTGGTGATTCGCGGGAGCATCGTTCCCCCAGTCTTGAAGAGGGTGAATGGGAAAATGAATAGGGCCTGGCGCCTTCGACGGGTTTCCCGATGTGTTATCAGTACGTGGGATTAAAGTGAGCGTCCCGCGGTCAGCTCGACGTGCTACTCAATGTGGCAACACGTTTTTTGGAGGTCATCTACGCCAAAGCTCGAGGTTTGTATGACCTGTAAGATACATTGTGTGCTGGCAAATCGGCCGTCGGGTCCAGGTTTCACTTGAATCACTACGCTAATTTATATGTTCTTAACGCTGGCGCATTCTACAATGCGGCCAGCCCTACTGAGCAATGTCGCAAGGGCCTCAAACTCCCCGCGAAACGCGTCGCCGACAAGGAGCGGATGTAGCTCTATCAGTAGCATATGCATTCGAAGATTCATTATTTTAGAGATCAGGGTGCAATGCGGCTTGACTTTTGCAAACAGAATTGAGAGTTGCGGGGTGCAGAGAAGCGACGACAGACTATAGTGCAAGATAAGATATCATGTATGAACTCGAGGGCGGGAGGCTAAGGCTCAAAGGGAGTCCGTCCGCAACCAGCGGCAACGCGTTTGGAAAGGTCGTCACGCGTCAGTCACAGTCACGCACATACGCGTTCTCTCTTGCTCTCATGGACCACTTTCCTACAAATTGGGGTCGCCCTGTGAGTTGCGCAGGGCTTTTCGGAGATAATTCCTCACTGTGCGTGTAGCGAAACGATGCAGTGGACTTGTATGGCACCTATCCCATCCACCAACGTCCGAGCAATGTGCCAAAGGACGCCTTCTCGGCGGGTATTCAACACACCCAGCAGCCCATAGTCACCGGGACCAGTGTTCTTGCTATTAAATTCAAGGACGGTATTATGATGGCCGCCGACAACCTCGGTGCGCCCCAGAATGTGAATCGAATCCCTCGGTGCTTAATCTGTTGTATTTTGGGTTTGTGCAGCATCCTACGGCTCCCTCGCGCGCTTTCGCAATATCCAGCGTCTGCATCCCGTCGGAGAGCACACTGTGCTTGGTGCGGGGGGCGATATGAGCGACTTTCAGTACATCCAGAGCATCCTCGACGAGCTCATCACCGAGGAGTTCGCAGCAGGTGACGGGCACACGCTCGGCCCTGCCGAAGTGCACAACTACCTTTCTGAACTCATGTACGCGCGCCGCTCCAAGATGAATCCGCTCTGGAATTCGCTCCTTGTTGGTGGGTTCAAGGATGGGCAACGGTTAGTAGTGGCTCCAAACTACTTTATTTCCGGGGTGAATATAAATACTTGAGCATAGTTTTCTGGCGTATGTCGATCTACTGGGCACGACGTATTCGGCCTCGACACTCGCCACGGGTTACGGCGCGCACATTGCACAACCCCTGCTCCGTCGTGCCGTCGAGGGTCGCGAAGACACACTGACCGAGGAAGAGGCGCTCAAGATTCTCGAGCAGAGCATGCAGGTGCTCTTCTACCGTGATGCCCGCAGTCTGGACCAGGTGCGAATATTTCTTCTCTACGTTTGGCTTGATCTTACCTGTTTTCAGTACCAAATTGCTACAATTACTGCCAAAGGCGTGGATATCTCCGAGTCGCGCAAACTCGAGACATCGTGGTCATTTGCGGAAGGTATACGGGGGTATGGTGCACAGACACAGTAATGCTTCAATTTGCAATGAAATCTGTACTGAAAATCGGCAACCTTTCGAAAAAACGAACACTATGTGGGTACATTACAACTGGAGCCCTCTGGTTTCGTAAAAAAAACAATTGGCTCCGTCTTTTGTCGAGGTTCAGAGGTCTGTTCAAGAGATTCAAAAGTAAGTTGTTGGCGTTGTTGGCTCGTGAATTCAACAAAGGGCAACACGTTGTTGATGATACATCAGCCGGCGCTGATCTGGAGCTGGACGTGGCGCAGCTTCGAGCGCTCTCATCTTGGCATGGCAGCAACCGCCGAACTATCATTTCTGTAGAGAGAAGAACATTACAGAGAGTGTAGTTTTCGACTTGTTTTCGACCATACAAGGCAAATTTTGGTTACCCGGCTGTGGATTGATTCTGGATAATCTCCTTCCGGCTTTCGCCTTGCATTCATTATTATCGCTTTCCGTTCAACTCTATGTGCGTTTCCAGCGGCTCAAGCAATGAATACTCACCTTATACATTAACGCAGGAGCCTGAAGGAACGGATAGCGGCGCTTCAGCTGAAGGAGGACCATGACCGCGAGCAGCGCGAGCGTGCTGCGTCTACTTTACCACCCTCTCCGCACGCAAATGGCGGTTCTGCAGTTACACTGCCAGCGTCTGCCTCGGCTGAAGCCTTGCGTGCCAAAATCGCACAATTCGAGGGCAAGGGCGGTATCCCCGTTCCACGAGGATCGTGCGTGCTCAGTTCAGAGATGATACCATTGAGTCTGAACGTTCTATAGTTTCGGTCTCGGTGCCCCCCCACCCGAATCTGCACCAAAGCGCCGCGCAAATGATATGCTGTATGGGAACCGGATGCAACCCGCTCGGATTCCCAGTGCCACTCTCGGGCTCGCTGGGCTCGCACGTCCCACGGAGGCCTTCAGCGCGGTTGACCCGCGTGCTGTGCCACTTCCTGAAAGCCAGCCAGGCAGCCCTGTATCACCGCAGACGACGGGCAACTTCCTGGACGGTGTCTCCCATACCCTCAACGGCGGGGGCCGAGACACGCCAGAATTCCTGCGGCCAAAGGAGCGCGAGGAAAAGAAGCGGATCGTCCAGGTGCGCGGGACCGCCTTCAACACTGCGCTTGACATTGCGCGCAAAGCCGAGGCCGATATCAAGGCCGAACGACGGAAGAGTGGAAATTGGCTTACGCCGCAACATACCGGCGCGACCCTTCTCCCCCAGTTCACGGGGAGCAGTGGGCTAACGGCACAATATACGGGTGGAACGTTGACGCCGCAACATACGGGTGGAGGGAAGCTCACGCCCCAGCATACCGGCTCGGGGCTCGCACTACTGCCTCAGTACACCGGATCGTCGTTAACGAGCGGGACCCTCGTGCCGCAACACACCGGCGGGAGTACTCGGTCCATGTCATCACCGCCGCTATCTCCCGCGGCGTATTCACCGCGCGGATTTGGATCTCCAACCTCACCGTCCCGGAGGGAAGCACGGCTATCCTTGTTCTCATCGTCCATGTCGCCGCCGATCGATCCGCTCATACTGTCTGAGGATGATAGCCTGTTGAGCTCGCGGGTGCTTCTCGACGGAAGGGAGCACAGCGACGACGTCTTCGTGGCTGAGCCCGAAGAGAATTTGCAGGCAGTGGACCTCGAACCTGAGCCGCAGCGGGATAGGGATTTGGATGAGGACAAGGCTCCGGTAATTTTTTCTATTCTCATTTTTTGACTCGCAACTCATTTCATCTAATTATGCCAGATCAAGAATGCACCTGACGAGGATCTGGTGCGTAGCCATACTTTGGGTACTTGGTGGAGGGAGACTATAACTAACAATTTTCATGAAAAGACGTCGAGGCCAATCGCACATACGGTAGACGAAGTACAATTGGAGGAATCAGTACAGGAGCAGACGGGCAAATGGGTACGTCGCTGTAGCTCATTCTTTTGTTTCCGTGTTCAATTCGTTGATAGATTCAGAATACACCTGTCAAGGAGCCGGTACGTCCATCTAACCACATGTCTCTTCGTTTTCGGTGCGGATATCGTAATTAACTCTCCATCCACTGGCAGACACCAACACCAAATGCCCATGTGGAAGCGATAGAAGAGCCCGCAGCCGAGATACCAATTGAAGAGACTGTATGTCTGGCCGCTCCTGTTAGTCATACTATACTTGACGCGACCTGCAGGTCCCTCCGTTGAACCAAGACGCCCCGGCGGCGGTAGTGGAAACTCCACCTGTATGTTCTCTTATTTCGCTTGGATATAGCCCTCCTCCCATGTTATTTTGCGGTTACATTCCAAACGAAATGTTCTGACCGTGTCACAATAACAGGCACAGATCGTCGACTCGCGGCAAGACGAGTGCAAAAATATCGCAATCGACACTCATGGTTCGCGTTTGTATTCACATTCACATTCAGCCTCAGTCGACACGCATGGGTCGCTCGAGGATGCGCCATCCTCCCCCGGCTCCGCACACACCGGGGTCGATCTGGACGCGCATCTACACGCGCGAGCCTTCCCTTCCCACCCCCACTCCCCCGACTCCTCCCGAGTCGAGGACGACTCGCGTCCCTCCTCCGTGATATCCGTCGAGGGCGAACACTCGCGCTTCGACGACGACGACGACGGAGATGCGGATGCGGATGGCGATGAAGTCCTCCGCCCGCTTCCCAATATGCTGCACACGCACGCCTTCCGCGCTCATCTCAGCACGATCACGGAGCGCTCGTACACAGATGGTGGCACCGGAAGCGCACCAGGGAGCCCCCCGGGGAGCGCGGCTTGGGACGGGCGGTTCGGTGTGTATGACGCAGAGGAGCGACGGTACAGCGGGGGGAGTGACAGATACGGTGGCGGCGTGGTGCCTGAGTCACCCGCGTGGTACAAGACAGGGGATGAGGACAGGGAAGAGACGTCTCAACCGCCGGGGAGCGCCTTCACCGATGCGTTTGCCGATGCCGATAAGGATTTCAGGAATCGAAATTCGCATCGATTCAGCGTCGCGGGGTACGATGCCGCGCGCGGGGCGTTTGGGGCGTACGGAACTGGAAAGGCAAATGGGGGCAAAACTGACGACGTGGATGGCATGGCCACAGTGCGCGTCCGGGCCCGCCCCGCCTATTCATCCGGCGCGTTCGGCAGCCTCAACGGTATGTTGCAGAGTTTCGCTCATGGCAACACGTCGACGTACGATTCCGCTGACGCGTCCGCGACCAACGAGACGCCGAACGACGCAGTGATTTACAGCGGCGTGGGATCGCCGTATCGGCTGAGTGGGCTCACGGAACGGGGATATACGCCCAGTTTGCGGTCGAGGTCGTCCAGCCAGTCCGACTCGGTGTATGTTCCTGGCGATGAGGCGGAGCGGGCAAATGGAGAGTGCATCGAAGGGGAAGGTGGGAAAGACAGGGAAATGGCCCAGGAAGCAGGGGAAGAAGATGGAGAACCACCGACGCCGCACGCAAATGCAATAGAGGAAGGCGATCCGCGGACGCCGACCGTACAGCGGCAAGAAGAGCCGCATCAGAATTCCTTGTCTGTCCGGGATTCGATATCGGGCATGCCGTCGCAGCTTGATTCCCTCCTCTCGCTCGCCGTCTCCAACTCACAGCGCGATTCCTTCGCGTCCCTATCTGCGTCCCAACGCGACTCATCGCTGGCCGCCTCGCAGCGAAACTCGCTTCTGTCTCAGCGAGACTCGTTGTCGGGATCGCCGTCCCAGCGCGACTCGATGTCGTCTGTACACACACAGGTTTTGTCCCTGCGACCGTTGAGCGTGCTAAGCGATGGGGGGAGCCCCAGCCACGTTGCGCTCGCGCACCGCGTCCCCGTGGCGGAGGAGGTGGCTGCGCTGGGCGTCGCGCGTGCGATGTTCGTTCCATCACCCTTGGTGACAGACGCCGTTGTCGGTGGGAACTGGGCCGCCGCAGAACAGAGCCCAACGACGCCATCTGTACGGCGCCAGCTCCCCATGCCCCCCGCCCTCGTGCGTTCGAACTCGTCGCCAGGTGTCTCCTCATCGTCGACTGCACCCACCCCTTCTCGGGCGCGCGTAGTGGAGGAATCCGCGCCAACGCGCCGCCGTCACGCGTACACCGCCGGAGTCCAGCGACCGCATACGGAGTACATTCCCCCTGCGCCTGACTCGGACGAGGAGGGCGATATGGTAGGGGAGTTTGGCACTGTCTCATTCGGCTTCGGCAATGGGGCTGGGAAGAAGAGCTTCCACGCCGTGGTCCATGGCCGGGTGCGAGAGGCGTCTTCTTCGCGGCAGAACGGTAGCTTGAATGGTGCAAGTGGAAGCGGAAGCCAGGGTCTGGGATCAGATAGATGGCCCAGCCAAAGCGACAAACGACTCCCGCCCATGCCTCTGCTAACGCCGATTTCCCCGGGCTTCGCTTCTGACGAACTCGCAGAACTGCTCGCCGAGGCCGCTGCGCTTGAGCAAAGGCTGGAGCGGGGCGAGCTTCCTGGTGAAGCGTTGAGGAGGCTGAGTATGAGGCAGAGTATGAAATCACAGCCGCATTCAAAGTCCGAAGCACGCCCGCCGATGCCGCCCATCCCCCAGGGACCTTTAGAGCCTCTGCGGCCGGGACGCTCGAGTTCCCTGAGGAGCATGAACCCACTATCGAGGAGCAAGTCGGATCGGCGAAAGGACAAAAATAAGGAGGAGAAAAGGGTCGGCACGTCGAGCTCGATGGGGAATTTGCTGCAGATTCAGGGCGCGCTCACTTCATTACCCGTTGACAGCGCCACATCGACGTCGACGCCGACGTCTATGCCAGCCTTCACCCGGTCAAAATCTTCGACGCAATACCTCACTCCCATCCCAACCTCGCCTTCCCCCTTGTCTATGAATGAGGTGCCGCCGACCCCGCCGCCGAAAAGCCCCAGCTCGCGGTATTTCTCCAGTTTGCGGAGACTTGCGACTACGACCCGAGGTTTGCCTGGCGTTGGGAGGACGAGCTTATCGAGTAGCGAAGATTCAGCGGGACTGCCGATGAGCGACCAATACGACGGCAGCACCAGCACTGGCTCGGGACACTCTGCTACGACTGGGGGGCATCCCACCAACCCTCAAACGAACTTGAGCCCTCACATCGGTGGGATTGCGTGGCCCGCTCTTTCGAACAAGAAGAGTGTGGGTAACCTTGGCAAAAGCGCGGCGAACTTCGCGGGAAAGATGTGGCATCGGTCGAGATCGAAGAGCAGTACAAGTACCGTTAGTTCATTGAGTGAGGGTGCGTCTCTCTCCGTCTTTACTTGTTTTTCGAACGTTTTCTCGTCAATTTTGCCATGGAATGCTGATGTTCGGCGTGCAGGTGCATCATCTCCACCTCCGATGCCAGTGATGGCTCCCGCACTGCTTCCCCCGCCTGTGTTGGTCCTCGATGCCACTTCGAGCTCCACTACGCCATTTGTTATACCCCCTATACAAACCAGTTCGTATGACCCCGATCCGCCCTCAGAGTCGCCGACAAGCAGCACGCCCATCGCCGACTCTCTCTCTTCGCGCTTGCCCCTGCCAATCGTACCCGTAAGATCCAAATCCCACAACGCAGTGCCCACCCGTCCGCCCGCTCTCGTGCTCACCAGCAGCAACAGTGCGCCGTCGTCTCTACTGCCCGTGCCGAAGACGGCGCCCGAGAGCCGACCAGCGTCGTGGATGTCCATCTCGAGCACTGGCTCTAGCGGCGCGCCGTCGCCACTTTTCGATAAAGCCATATTCGATGCGTTTCCCAGCGTCCCGGAGATGCCACGAGCGCAGCCGCAGCCCACCCACCGGCCCCTTCCAGCCCCCAACCGCTCGAATTCTTTGAATTCGACCGGTAGTGGTGCCACCGGGAGCGGGGTCAGCTCGCCGGTTGGCTCAGTGCGCCCCCTGCCGCTGTCGCCGCCTGGATACAGCGCAGACACGAACTCGATTCGGACGACCCCCTCGGCGTCGGAGCGATTATATGGCGGGCAAAGCAACGGTTCATTTGGGCGCGACGGACTGCTAACGCGGCTTGCGGAGACACAGATCCAGGTTAACTTACTGCCATAGCCTGGCGCGCGGCTCTGGAAACGCCTCCCCACTACAACTCTACTGTAATATCGCGATAATCGCTGGTTCATCCAACCTCCCACTCACTGCTCGGTTTAATTTATTTCGTTCTCTCCCTTT
The DNA here is from genome assembly GCA_029281435.1 of Mycena haematopus. NCBI lineage: Eukaryota > Fungi > Basidiomycota > Agaricomycetes > Agaricales > Mycenaceae > Mycena > Mycena haematopus. The sequence goes on from JARJCV010000252.1 coordinate 14,484, forward strand.
CACAATAACAGCTTTCGTTGCATCATGCTAGTTCAGATATTATTATTACAGCGGCATACAGTAGATCGGTATTTCGGATGGTGTTTGGAGCGAGCGAGCATGGCTCTTGAGCAACACCCAAGGCAGATTCCAATTTTTCGGCTGGTCCATGCGTGAAAGGCGCAGCCGCCTGTTCATCGGTGCTTCCATTATGAAAAGCATAATGGAAGTACCTCCAATGGACAGAGAGCCGAGAAAGAAGTCTTAGAAAGCGAGTCCCACAATTCGAAAACAATTTCAATGCATTTCAAAAACATGTGTGAACTCGTGTGTATGGGATTCTGTCCGTATTTTATCTTGTTTCGTTCATAGTTGCGCGAGAATCGACTTCGCGTCGGTGACAGTGAGCTGGCTCGGTATCTCCTCCACCGCGATCGACTCGACCGTTTTCCCGTTCGCCACGATCACGTAGCGCTATCGGAATGAATTAGCCAAAAGACTCTGCCAGAAAAGTAACAGAGGAGAAAGATCCGCACCTTAGAGCGCACATTGCCCAAGAGAGGAGTGGCATCGAAGATTAGACCGAGGGCAGCTGAGAATGCACCAGCGTCGTCCGCGATGAAGCGCACGGCTAGTAAGCGAGTCAACACGTTTTTTAATACGCCGTCGGGACACTACGTACGCGTTCCCTCTGGAGCAAGGTTCTCTTTCCAAGCTCTGCAAAGGGAAAATAAGTTTTCGTTCATAAATTATTATTGTGGCAAGCACTTAAGGACAAAGACATCGTTAACGGCAACGACGGCGATCTGCTCGATGCCCTTGGCCTTGAATGCCTCGAATTGCGAGATGTACCCTGGCACTTGGGCGTGACAGGTGCCAGTGAATGCGCCGGGCACACCAACCTACGGCTTTTCTCAGAACCAGCGCACGCGAAGAGAATACGAGCGAGACACACGATGATGTGCTTTCCCTCAGGGAAGTCAAACGGCGCGGGTTTGTCTGCCGCGTTCTCCTTGACCGTGACGGAGCCGGATGGTAGCTCAGCGCCAGGCATTATTGTTTCGACATGTCCCGGGGTGATTGCTGAGGTTGCGACTGAATGTATTGTGCGGAGAGCTTCAGCGATGGACATGGTGAAGAGTAAAGAGGAGAAGAAGCGGGGACACGCTATTTATGTGGACTCGATGCGGCTGTCCAACTTACATTGCCTACCGATCATGTTCACCCTCAGTCCACTGATCGCCGTCACATTATTACAGCGAGGGCGATGCAGCGTCGAGTAATTTGGGACACTCCGCAGTCGCGCAGCAAGACGAAGAGATGCGGTAATAGACGCCGAAGGCTTCATGGTGGTTGGAGTAAGAGTCTACAGATCAGTCACATTCTCGCCTATACATGTACATTGAAATCTCAAGGGCTCTCATACACCTCTAAAATTTTGCCTGCTGCCGCCTGTCCACTCAGGTATGCTCCCGCTACAGTCCCGCACTCGTCAAACGGCGCGGCATGCTCGCCGCAGAACCACAGTCTCCGCTCTGCGCATCCTGTACGGAACGCCAAAACATGCTCGTCCGCCGCCTCCGAACCAGCCGGAAAGTTGCAGTAGCTCGCCCCACCGCTGAGCTCATCGTGCACCCACTCGGTTGCCAGGATTGCGGCGGGCCGACATATATCACTGTCCGCATTGAATCCAGGCAGTCGGGAGTAATATGGCCGGAAGAACGCGTCTAAGAGGCGAAATTTCTCGTCCGCGGGCTTGTTGTGGATGAGGTCAACTATATGCCGCGAGCAGTCGCCGTAGAGATAGAAAAGGAGGGTGGGGTGGTTGTTCGGCGGGGCGAAGGACGACAAATCCCAGATCTCCTGTGGCCAGGCGGCGGGGTTCGTGTCGTTAGCGTAGGACGGCGAAAGCCAGTTCGCATAGCAAGGGAAGGTGTCAGCTTGCGGGTTGGGTGTCCAGAAGACATCAGGGAAGGTGATGAAGACTTTTTCGAGCTGGGAGAGGCCGAGGTCGGTGATCGCACTTGCAATACGTGGCGGGAGTGGGGGTGAGAAGGCAGACAGGTTCCGCTTCAGCCAGCCTAGAGGCGTGGATAGGACGGCTTGGTCGAAGGAGAGTGATGAGCCGTCAGCCAACGATAATGTCACTTTGTCGTCTGGCGTTGCTGGGGTTGACACACGAGTAACGTATGTATTGAGACGGATGTTCGCCCCAGCAAGGGCGGGTGCTGCACAGCCCTGAAGAATCTTTGAGTAGTTGGACTCGACGAACATTTCGACTACCATCTTCGCGTCAGCATACGCGATATGTAGTTGCAGAAACGGCAACCTACTCCCACCACAGCACTCTTCCATCCACGCAAATCGCAAGCTTTGCTTCCACACAGGCTCCCCAACGTAGGCACCAAACATCTCGCTCATCTGCGGCAGGAGATCTCGCTCCTTGGGGTCGGTAAGACGCGTTGCCGCCTCGCGCTTGACAAAGTCGTACAGCGACTCCGCAGCAGGGATCGACTTGCCACCATCCTTCTGGTGCGCTGCTTCGCTGAACTTGAACGCGTCCTCGATGATAGCCCAGAGCAGAGTGGACAGGCGCTCAGTAACGGCGTCTGGCAGCGGGTTGCCGTCCGAATCAAAGATGAGCTGCTTGTCGTTCCAGTAATGCACTGGCGTCTTTGTGTCAGTCGCGAGTTTGAAAATGGGGTGCGGCTCGTCAGAGTCGTCCCACGCATGGATCCAGTTCGGTCCACTGCAATCGTCAGGCGAGGAAGAATGAGAGTTACTATGAACTCACATATCGACTGTGTAGCCTAAAGCATCGGATTGGCAGATCTAAATACCATACCATTCAGCCAGCTTGGACGCAGAATTTGAAGCCCACGGACTCTACCACCTATCCGGTCGCGCGCCTCGAGGATCGTGACTTGAAAACCTTTCGAAAGAAGAACATCGGCGCATCGGAGGCCAGAAATTCCGGCTCCGACTATGCAAACATGAGGTCGTGCACTCGAAGGTTCACGAAGGGCCATCTGGAGGAGCAAGAAATCGCTATATACAAGGAAGGGGAGACGCGCGCAATCGCGCTTTATATGGCTTCATGCAGAGTTGTAGGCTGTGACAATGTGCCTGATACCAGTGCATGCTAAATGTCAACAGCCTTTGCGACTGGCAGGTGCATGAGGTCCATAACCAAGGCGCATAAAATACAACAGTGTCCACAAGTGTCTAGCCCAAGATAAACAAAATAAAATAACTCGACGAGAACCAACGCGAATCCGAACCATCCTTGACATTTCAGAACGGTCCTACCTATAGACCTCACACAATTCGTGATCACACGAAAGGCCTGAGGAGACTATGAAGTTGATTTGGACCTGGACAATTCAACGGATCTGGTCAGGTTGTTAGAGTCCAAGAAAATGTTTGGTTGAAGAAAACTCACTGAAGCGCCTGAAGCGCCTCCCTGTCCCTTAACTTTCGTAAGGCTTCCTCTTCCTCAAGCATGATCGCTACGTCCGCATGGCCGCGTTGCTCGGCGAGGGACTTCGGTGTGTCGCCATCCACATCGACGTTGTCTATCTTGGCGCCGTGGTCTAGCAGGAGACGTGCAATCGCGACGTGCCCGCCATAACCGCACATGGAGAGCGCGCTCCAGCCCCACCTGTCCACCGCGTTCACGTCCATACCCACACTGAGGAGACGCGCGACGCGATCAATGTCACCGTCCGACGCGGCCTGCACAATGGCTGTTTGTTTCTGGAAAAGCTTTTCAACGATTCCGAAGGTACGTCGCCTGCGTGGAACGGGTCGGGTCGGGGAGGAGGAGAAAGAGGGAGAAGTGGGAGAGGGAAGGGAGTAGGTGGTCGATACAGCCAATGGGGCGAGAAGCTCAGACACACTCCGATCGTTGTGCATGCGCTTCACTTCAGCATCGAACGCGTTACTGGTGATATTCATGTTCATCGCTGCATAGCGGGGACCGACCGTGGTACCTTCCGAGCTGTCATCTCCGTGGTTCAACGCGGAAGGGTAAAAGTTGGATTCTTGGTCGTCATCGTTGGTCGGCGTGAGGCTGCGGATGCTGAAGCCTTCGTCATCGGGAGAGATGCTGCTGTTGTCAATGTCTTCGTCCTCGGCCGGCGTGAAACTCCTGAAGCTCGCATCGTCAATGCCTACGACGCGAGCGTTTTCGTCAAGCATGCCGGCGGCGGCCGCGTCCTTGAGCCAGCTGATAATGAATTCACGGCGCTCCTCCGCGACGACGGGGGAAATGCCGACATCATCTAGTTCGCGGCGCAGCTCACCCCACACATGGGGTGAGTCGATGGTCGACGCAATATCCGATACTGACATAACAGATTTTTCGCGCATCCCAGCCTGAAGCTCCGTGACGAGTTTGATCAGTCTTTTCTCGATCCGGCTTGTGGAAGCACTGGAAACGGTGTCAGTGTAAAATATTTATGATTCCATATGAAAGTCGGAAAAACGAACTTGATGAGAGCGGTAGTGAAACTGGTCAGTGCTGTGGTGTTCGAAATAAGGCGCTGCCGTACGTCCGCCAGATTTTTCAGGCCGAATCGCATGCGGTCCCAAGTACGCTGGCGCTGCGTACTAAGGCTCTCGTAGCGGGTGTACAGGTCGTAAAGCTCCCGCAGCGAGCTCCGGCAGCCATCCATCAGCATATTCAGACGATTTTTCCGCGAGTCTTCCAACTCCGCCCCGTGCTCTTCCATAAATTCGCGCGTCTCGCTAAGCACGGCGTGGAGCGCGACGAGTTCGGTCGACATGCGGCGAAAATCTTCGGACCTGTGAACGCGTAAGTGGCCCGAATACGGACAAATAGAGATGACGGAGAGCGAAGAAAGAAGGGGCTTACGACTCCTTGCAGCTCTTGTAAAGCGTCCAGGTAAGATTCGTCACGAGAGCAATGTCTCCGATTCCGACTCCGAAGCTCATCGTGTTTGGAGGTCCGTGTGCGGAGGCGAGTGGGAGGGTATACTGCGGTCAGCTAGTGGAAATCCTCAGTGCGTGAAGAAGAGTGTCTGAAATTGCTGCGGTGCAATTGTATTCATTTATCAGACGTGTAGTAAAGCGCTCAAGTGCTATAACGCAACCTGATGTTGACATGAGTAATGTTATAAAAGAAAACAAGACTATGTAGATATAAGTACCTGAAACAAACGCCGCAAATGTCGACTGCCAGAAGAGTTGGTGTAAGGCGCTTGGGTCTCGGCGGTCTCCCAGACCGGCTGAAAACGTGCGCGCAAACGAATCGACGGCGTCTGGAGGATGAAAGTTGGGAACAAGGAGAGATCTCTATCAAGTCCCATCTGATTCCGTCCTGGACCTTCTTCCTAATTGAAAAGTTTCCATCTGGGGCCCGACATGGAATCACAAGTCGCCAGAGCGCTAAAAAGCGGGTGCAAAGCGGGTGGAGCCCAGGCGCTAATAGCGGAATATTTAAAACGCTTCGGACGGCCAGTAATTTTGAATAAAGAGAGATTCACTTGGAGTCTTGGAGGCCCGCAAGGGCATTAGTTCATGGCGAAGGTTCTGCGGGTCTGGGTACTTTGGGTGACATAGAGTCCTGAGTGCGGCCTGAGGTTGTTCGAAAATCGACCGATGGCCTTGTGGTGGGTATCACTGGAATGTCGGTAACCAGGCGGTGTTCGTAAGGTTTGACAGCCATTGTTGATACATCGTGTCCAAAAGTAAAAGACTCCGAGTCTAGTTTGCATCTTAGCTTCAACGACTGGTGGATAACGAACTGGACGTACACTACACCATGTATGGTGCAGTTGTATTTTTTAAGGACGCAAAGGAGCGGAAAAATTTATAATTATGGAAATCGGATTACCACAAGGTAGGTAGGTAGGTATATTCCGGCGCGGTCCCGTTAAGGGATCATGCAGTATGAAGAAAAACACCAGGAATACACCGAATATCAGTGAATTACCCATAGACATTAGATTATTGCCCGAACGCATAATTATACCAAGGGATGCACTGGGGGTAGCTTCAAATCGAGCCAATTCCCGATATCATCAAGCCTGCGACTTGACAACCCACTGTCTTCAAATGCGAGAGGAAGGCGGGCCTGTATCTTGTTTCGAATCGCCGACAGCGCCGTGGGGTCATCCAACCAGGGGAGACCAGGATCATTGAATAGAGGCGAGTTGATGGCAGCTTGTAAAATACGTGAGTGATCTTGTGTGATACCAGGAACTTCCGCTAAAGTGCGGAACGCAAAGGCAAAATTCCTTTGGTTGTCGCGATGTGCAGGGCGGGATACGAAGAGGTTCGTCGAAAGATTATCGAAGGTGTCCACGGCATTATACGGCAATTCCGAGGCCTCGACGGAACAAGCCTGCATGAATTCTGTTGCAATCGCCAGTCGCGCTTCCTCCATCCTCCTATCCAGGCGTGGAAGGAGTTCGGTTGCTGTTTTCACCGCATCCAGAGCCTGCAGGCGCCAATCTCGATACGCGTGATATGTTTGAATGGTGTACGGTGGGAAGGGCTGCAAAAGCTCCAGCGGCCGGGTTCCCATTGTAGGAAATTGAAGCAACAAAGAACAGACGGCGGTTATGAGGCCCCAATCACCCTCTATCCTCCAAATCTCCGCCATCAGAGAGCCTGAAGCAGATGGGCGCTCGTTAACAGTTATTTGGGTGTCGAGAGCCTGGAGGTGCGACGACAACTCCTTGGTCTGATAGGCTTTATCGAAAGCATTCAAAATGTGGGCTTTAAGGAGAGCGATGACGGATGCGGAATATGGTGCAACGGGGGCCACCGACAGAGTACTCGGTGTAAATTTCGGCCAATCGGACAACCGTGCGTGTGGCGTAGATAGTCCCGGGAATAATGATGCCAGATGCCAGATCGCCTTCGAATAATCCCCCAGTAAATCTGGACGACATGTCTCCAATCGACTGGTAATGCGTTCCCACGCGCGCGTCAAGTTAGAGTCTCGGAGGGCGCGACAAATGGCCTCGTTCGAATTCCTGTTGTTGATATATTCCATGCCGCTGTCATTAACCCGTTCCGCCATCTGCGCGCCCATTCCGTGAGCTTTGTCGACCCATGGAAGCAATGTGCCGATGACCGTATCGTTGTGAGTTATGGATGGGGACTTCGTATGTACCGCCTTCCGCACATTATCACAGAAGATGGCGACAGCGAGCCCCACAGGAATGTCGACAGGCTCCAAACCTGCCTGGAGAGTCTGGACAGTCAAGTCGAATTCATAGGGAGCTCGGTCCAGATCAGTGCATTGCTGGAGGAAGGAGAGTAGGACGCGATATTGTACGCTGTTGAAACACAAAGGTATGATTCCGATGATCTGAGAGACATTATGAATCCAGTCTGCCGCAGAAAATTTCAAGGTTTCAGCATGTGCTTCGAGCTCTTTCGAGAGCTCATCCAAATTTCGGTCCAGATAAGATATTGGAACGAGGTAAGCCCATTTGCAACGACGACGTTCAGCCAGAAATTCTTCCAACTCAAGGCGGAGTTCCTTCAAGTCGAGGGGTCGTCCTTCAGCCAAAGCGGCTTCCTCGCGTTGTAGAGAGGTAGCGACTTTTTTGACATGACCGTACAAGGAACAAAGGTTGTTCCAGTCTGCGAGGGCGGCGATGGAAGGCAAATACCGGGCTGTGGAGGGACTTTTCGGAGGTAAGAACCGCAAGCCCTGCAGAAAGTTCAGGGGCTGAACTGGGTCGGGCGGTGGGGGTTCAAGTGGATCGGGATCTTTGAATGGATCACGATCTTTCCCTTTCTCCGACATCATGCCCAAACACCATATGGCTTTGAGACACGAGATTTCCCGCCGCGATTTGACTGAGGGTTCCAAAAGGCCGCTCTCGCAGCTGAGCATGAGATGCTCGATGCGGGATCCCAATAAAACCTGTGGGTTAATAAGAAGGCCCCGAATGAGGTTGTCGTATTTCCGACGCCGGCCTTGCGCTAGGGGGAGCTCAGGATTAGAAAACACAATTAGACTGTTTGGCACGAACTTACGGCCCCAAATCGCGGAGGGAATTCCTTCAACGAAGGGTTCCAGCTCGTCGTCATCAGCAAGTGATTTCATCGTCCACTCTAGTGCCCGTGTATCGCGCTTTTCTCGAGGAATAGAGCGAACGGTGGCTTTGTCGATCATGGCATTCACCATGGAGGATAAATGCAAGGATTGATTTTCCGGTTCTTGTTTGGATTGACAAGAAGACAGTTGGCGGAGGAAATATCTCCGGATGTTCCATAACATGTTTGAGAGCGGTGTTTTATATGGACAGTCGAATTCAATGAGGGGGAGGACCGTCATGCATCCATACAGGATGACTATGATCGCTAGTAGCACGGCCGCCACATAAGCCACAATTGTGTTGACAGGAACAAGGAATGCAACCAATCCTCCAAAGAAAAAGAGGAGAGACAAGTGTAACAGAAGCGGGATCAAACCCACAACTGCGTGCATGCGGAAGCGCTGAAGGCCGTAGTATAAAAAGGCGAATATGCGAGCCCGTTTAACAGGAGACGGGAGCATTTCTGTTCTTTCCTATTTTCAGTACATGTTCTCAACTCATAGCGGTCTCTTACTTTTGTATAAAAGTCCGCGCCCATTCGTCTACGAGGGTAGCCGTAAGAGCGCTGGTAAGACTGAGGCCGAGACTGATGAACCAGAGTATGTTGCAAGCGAGGGAGGATCCAGGAGGAGAAGGAGATCCGGTAAGAGCTGTGGCAAGCCTTTCGCAAGGGAGAGTAGGTATAGCGATGGAGTTGGTGATGTTCGCAATTTGCTGCGCAATACACGCTAGCGTTAAGGAGTCTACATCAGGCTGTAAAGTCTTGTAGCTTTCAATAATGAATGCTGTTAAGATGGCGGAGAAAAGACCAGCCTTCGCGGCCGGAACGTAAACGATTGAAGATTCGAGTGGAAATGGGACATACAAATATGAGCATTCCGTTCATGTTACCTCTCCAGCTATCAAAAAAAACACGTTTATTCACTTATTTTTTTGCCTCGGAAATATGACATACCTATCCGCGAGCGCTTTGTCATACTTCTCTATCTCAGAAAATCAGCATTTCGCGCGCTTCAGGGGTAAGCATTAGAATGTACCTGCTTCGGAAATGTAAACACTCCAGATTTTGGCACATGGTTCATCGCCTGCAGAAATTAACGAAATCGGAGGCCTTGTGAGCCTGAAATGTACCTGGCGTGTCTACAACTGGTATAGGTCCCTCCGAAGGGTTCTCCATAACCTACAGGCTTCGCTGGAGGATGACGGTACAAAACAACTTCAGGTAAAGCGAGTACTACCAAAAAAGGCAACTCATCATTTTATTTCAACTGACGGACGAACGTGGGACATGGTACCTGAAGGCCTGAAGGCCTGAATCGCGGAGACAAAAATCTTCCTGTTACTTCAAGTCTGTCTGACTGCTGCCTCGGTCAACGACGGACGGCAGTCGGCTGATTCAAGTACAAAGTGATACTGAAGATAGAATTGACGAGCCCCCCCATGAGTAGAGTCGCCCCGCTCACTCCCCATGCCTTTGGAGCCAACGCGCATGTGAGGAGCGACAGCACCGACCAGGTCGAAGTCATCGCCACTGCGGAGCCAGTCAGCATCCATGGTATTGACCGGAGAGAGGACATAACATACAAATAGGAGGCAATGCAGCGGGACCAGATCGCGCAGCAACTAGAGTACCCAGTCCCATCGAGGCAACGAGACAGGCAATTGAGTGGTTGAACCCTGGGGCAACGAGGGCATTTGTGACGTACTACAAACACAGGTCTGTAAGTCAAGGCGGAGAATAAAAAGAACAGATCTCGAACTAAACCGGTAAGAGATGAGAGAGCTTTGGTAGCGACGGACTCGTACAGCATCGCTGGCTTTGCAAATAGAATGAGGCCGATGCCGATATCAGCGATGCCTTTAACAAAAACGATTGTTGAAGGATTCATGGATGCAGGTGTGGAGTGTTCGAAACGACTAGATAGACCAGCAGGAATGTAGTGAGGGGAGCGGTGTCTCAGACAGTGGTGCCTTGAAAATAACCCAGTCCAGTACAATACCCCTATCTGTTTGCTTCAAGTTGGTGAACAATTGAGGTCGCCGGCTAACGCATTGAAGGATGAAATACACAATAGATAAGCAATAATTAAATCATAGGTACACACAGTCAAGACCCGCTAGCAGTTATGACAGTTGGTTGTACATTTCCTTCGCCAGCGAAGTGTGTTCTATTGGGTGCCTGTCGAGTTGTAATGAGCATCTACAAGACGGAGGTTCCAGGAATCAAGCGTACTCGGGGGGTCATCGGGCTGGCTCATGACCTTGTTCTTCGACAACGATCGATCCAGTACTCGGGAAGGATCTCTGGGACCGAGGGGGTTTTGCCTGGTGTCGGTGCTCTTGACCGTATCCCCACCATCTAGACTTGGGCGCGCGATATCAAACCGCCGCTGCTTATGCTGATCCTCCAGCGCCTTGACCAATCGCCCAATATTCTCCATGAATACATCGATCTCTTGGATGAACGAAGTGGGGTGCGGGGAAGGAGATGTACGCGGAGAAGGGCTGCTCGATAACCGAGATGCCATAGCAGCGGAAAAAGTGGGGGCCGCCGATGTGTGGGCAGTCATGAATGAGCCGGTAGAGGAGGTTGGGGTCGCAGATGTTGCTTGTGGGCCGATCAGCGGTGCTGGACCACCTTGGTTTAAGAACGATGTGGCGGACGTCGATTGCTTGGCACCTGTTGCCATGAACGATCTCGATAAATATTTGATTAGGTTCCGAGGCAGACGACTCACTATGCACAACTTCAATATTCGACCGTTGCAGGTAGTTGGAAGGAAGGAAGATGTTTCGGCGTTATCCTGCCTAGTTGAGCAGATCACTAACAGATCTACTGACGAATGGTTACCATGGACCCACCTCAGTCAGAAGCATTTGATGAGATAACCACACTGTTGGCATGACATGGAATTAAAAACTCCTCATGTTCGTGGAATCCGTGTGACGGGATATCCTTGCGTTTGTGGTATACCAAATCTTTGTGAGTGTCAACAAAAACGACATCCTACAGAGCAAAAGGGAGAGCACTCAGCGTCAAGGGGAAACTGGTCACAGCGGTAAAGGGAGCAGATGTGAGCACACCGCTGTGTTGCTTAATGACCACTGCGGTTTCCTTCCTCATACACCTTGCAAATTTAACAGTTATTGCATCGAGAAGAAATTTTGCCAAAGGTGATGGTAAACATAGGAAAGCATTGTCTGCGCACACGCTTAGAATCCGCGCGATTGAGAAGCACCTGGCCTTGGACGGCTCATGAAAGCATCACAGTCCATGCGTGTCTGAAAATCCTGTGTGCAACACGATCACCCAAGAAGAAGAGATGCGATCTAACCACTGTTGTGTAAGGGCGAACCAGATCGCACCACACAAACCAGACATTATTCAAGTAGAACAGGAAGTGATACAGATTGAGGATTGCGTAGATAAGACAAAAATTCTAAGCTTTCCATTAGAGTGTTTCAAGTGGATTGCACGCCATACTCACCGACTATGGGCCTCGCACGCTTTCTTGACGACAGTGGATGGGGTGGGCAGAGTCTAGGAGATCACCACCAGCGAAAAAAATCGGTCAGAAAAAATGGGTAGTGAAATCACGCATGTCACTCACGTTGCATTAGAATCTCCACACTGGACTGTGCGCAAGAAATAAAACAACACCCGCACCCACGACACTTTATTCCGTTGAAATCGCAAGACACCACTACATGGATACTGGTTTTTCTTCCACCACCTTGGCCAAACCCCTAGATAGGCTTAATCTTGAAGTGCAGGGAGATAAGGGAGAAAATGAGACACTGAAGCGCGAAGGGCGTCAGTGTGAAGTCGTACAAATCAGAAATCGGGAGCCAAACTCACCTTGAGGTCCTGGACAAGGTAATAAAATACGCGCAGTCCCTCTGGATCTTCGCTGTCTTGGATATCGACCAGAGAGCCGATTTTTGCGGTCTGGACAAACAAGACGTCAGCACTCAACACGGTAAGCTTCGTTGAGTTGGCTGGAAAATTGGTAGATTGACGATCTACGCCTGACCAACGTCAAGGTCTTACGAGAACGCCAGCGACCTCACAAAAACCTACGAAATTCGGGCATAGAAATTGCGACCAGAATTCGTGGACAACTTGCTGGGGCTTCCAGCGGGCCAAGCAAGAGAACATATACATACCTCGAAGGCAATGTGGTCGTTACCCACCCGGATCTCCAACTCCTGTTTGCCGACGATGTTTTTCTTCGGCCAGTTTGTATCGTCCTCCCTGCGCGCGAGTATCAGGACATTCATCCACTGAGAACGAACAGTGAGACACGGACTTTGTGATTTCGCTGGCCTCGACGATCCGCTTCAGCTCCTTCACCACCAATGGACCGACCCACACTGTGGATGCATTCAACATCACAAATGTCAAAATTCGTCGAAAATACGCACTTTCTTTGCGGATTAGACTGTCATTTCGGTAGTTGGAATTATTGGCGTATCGCAGACGGCCATGCGAGTACTCGAATTCAAGGAATTCGTGACCATGCTTGCCCGAATGGCCAGTGCTAGGTCCTAGTCAATTCATCGGTCGGGAGCGTAACCATGGCTATTGCTTACTAGTATCTGATGAAAATGGTCAATACAAGTGACATTTAGCTCAAAAAGACACTTGCCTCAGGTAGAAGGGGTCGTTATCGTGCGCAGACATTGCGGCAAGATGCAAGCGCAAAACTTGCACGTGGTTGGTGGCAGTGCGTATTCCACTTACAGAAAAAATTGAATCGTGAGGCGCTCAGGGCCTCTGTTAGCGAAGCTATGTAAGTACATGGGGCGAAGACATATCCAGAAAATTAAATGAGAGTTTGAGATTATTTTTCGAGGGTCTCTACAGTTTTTATATTATCTGGCGGCGGGGGCGCGGTGTCCAAACCCATTTCCCTCTGGACAATCTTTGCTCCAAGACTCTTTATTCTACTCTTGGTCGTCGCGAGTTGCTTATTCCGATTAAGCGTGTCCTTGACCTCGGTGTCGAGCTTTTGGCCCACTCCCAAGGGCATCCTCTCCCATTTCACGCACCGCATGCCCACACCGCCCATCATATGCCGCTGCAGATACTTGAACCACAGGTCCACGACCGCGGGGTCTGCATCGAATGCTTTGATCCCTCGGCGGTGCACCTTGCGCTCAAAATTCTCCTGGGACTTTTTCCCGGCGAATGGGCCGCGCACAACGGTCCACAACGTGCGCTGGGTTGGGAGTGAGTACATGCGCGAGCACGGAATGCCCAGAGAGTACGCGGCGTGCGTCGCAAAGTGCACGAAGAGGTGCATCGTGAGGATGTCGTGTGAGCGGAATTGGATCTGTGCGGCGGGGAGGCCATGCGTCCGCGGGTGTCTAAAGGGCCGGTGGATGCTGCGGCCGTGGTCAAGTGTCGCAGCGTATTCAATCTCCGTAAATTCGTCCGGGAGAGGCCCTGGTAAGGGTAATGTCCGAATATCGAACCCGTTTGGAAGGGTCTGCAAGGTAGCTTTTTCACTACAAATTTGATGAGCACAATAATTGAATTCCATGATTGTACGAACACGGAGCCGAATAAATCTTTAGATGTGCTGGCCACTCTAGATACCGGTCAGAATAATTCACGAAGGGAAAAGAGTATTTTACTTGGGAGGAGCTAACATTGACGCATGAGGTGGTCCCGCCTCAGAAGGAAGATCTTCGCCAAAGACTTCACTAAAACATGGCTCAGCAAGGCAATAACTCTCTCTTGATTTTATTTTTACTCGAACGCGTCGGAATCGGGCATGGGTGGTGGAGGTGCATTGAGGAACATCTCGACCTCACTGAATGCGGAAATGTGAACAAAGTTTAGTACAGGATGACAGGGTATACCTGAGGACGGCGGGATCCGTCTGTCTGCATCGTTTGTTAGATAAAAAGCGACGAAAAGAGGGCGAACGTACTTCTCTTTCTCTATTTTCAGGAGTTGTCGGAGTTCATGGTCACTGCGTGCATCAGGTCAAAACGCGACCAACTGGAACGTGGACTGACATCGGTGGGACATTGGAATAGAGCCTCGGTTGTGGTATGCGCGAGGAAAGTCGAGGTATACGACGCGCCAACGGTCGTGTTATAGAGAGAAACATGGATTTCGGAAGGCGAAGTCTTTTGGATGATACATATACAAATCATACCTTCTTTATGTCAGAACCAGTTTTTGCTGCTGGCGAGAACGTATTGTGCTACCATGGGCCCCTCATCTACGTCGCGAAAGTGCTGAAAGTGCAAAATCCGGTCGATGGAGAGGAGAAAAACGCGGTCACAGGGAAGGAAGGGCAACATTATTTCGTGCATTACAAAGGATGGAAGACAACGTTGGTCCCGGTGGTTCCGTTAGGCCCGAGCTGACAGTTCTCCCTAGATGGGATGAGTGGGTGCCGTCGATGCGTCTGCTGAAGGATAACGAGGTGAATCGGTTGAAGCAGAAGGAACTACAAAAGGAGCATCCAACGTCCGCTACGGGCGCGCGGAACGTGCCCAAGGCCACTACCTCAGCAAACAAAGAAACAGCTGCCGGGGCGAGTGCCAGCGCGAGCACGCGATCGGGAACGCGCAAAGAGATGGGTACACGGGGAACCAAGCGTGGAAGAGACGATGTACGTGCTGTGAATGCATGTCTCGTGTCTTGCTGAAGTTCAGATGCATAGCCAGATGGGACCCGGAGGCCTGAAATGAAGCTCAATATTCCAGAGCAGATTAAGGTCAAATTAGTGGACGACTGGGAAACGGTCACAAAAGACAACAAGGTAATCGCGATTGGGTGTTCTAAATATCATGGTTTCAACTCCAGCTTGGCCCCAGCTGAATTCGCTGGACGTTGATCGCGGGCTGGGGATGACTTGACCTCCTACTCGTGCCTCCACTTCGTCTTACCTGGGGATCCTGAGTTGGAATGGGGATATTTTGAACGCCCTATTCATGGCTCTGTATCTGGTACTCATGCAAATTCCCAGTTGGTGACGCTGCCGAGATCCCCTACCGTCGAGGAGCTACTAGCAGAATTCGAAACCTACCTCAGGGAAACGCAGCCTGCTGGGTATACCTCTTCCTATGTCCAGATTGTATTTTGCTCATACAGACCCCACAGCCTCAAAGATCCCCTTGCGCTGGCATCCACCGTAGTCTCTGGGCTACAGGTGTACTTTGATCGCTCGCTAGCCAATCACCTCCTCTACCGCTTCGAGCGGCCCCAATATACCGCCATCCGTGCTAAATACATCACTGGCCAGAACGTTGTTATCGGCCAAGAAAAGGAGATGAGCCAGATTTACGGTGCGGAACATCTGCTCAGGATGCTTGGTGCGTGTTTTAGCATGGTGTCACTTATTCTAATATTTCCTTCTCCTGCAGTAACGCTCCCGACGATGATTGCGCAGTCGTCCCTCGATGCCGAGTCGACGGACATCGTCCGGGATTATGTTAATGAGCTGCTTGGGTAGGTGTTTTCCCTTCGGCGCTGATGACGGCTCCTCCCTCGCACTTATGCTGACACAATTTGCAGCTGGATGTTGCAAGAGCAGTCGCGTTTGTTCCAGCCAGACTACGTCGATCACGCCAGTATCGGATACCAGAATTTAGCGAGATCCTAATTGTATGTATGTTTTTTGTATACTGTATGGTGTGGTAGTTGTTTTGGGTTGCCTGCGTATTTCTACGCTTTTCACATGAAGCGTCTTGAGGGTGAATTAAGCTTTGTCTCGCATTTTCCCCCCAATTCTTGGCATGCAAAAAGAAACATCCGCAAAAGATTCTACCTATGTATAGCCACTTACCAGATTCAGTCCAAAGATCGCGTCTGAAAAGTAGTTAATAAATGGGCAAAGGCGGTCACGGGATCGTGGCGGCTCTTCATCGCCTCGAGCCTCGTTACTATTAGCGCCTCCATCTAGTCCTGCGCAGGCCCGTCGAGTCTTTGCCTAGGAGTCTTACGCGCAGGCGCCGCACCGAACAGCAGATACGTCGTCAGCGCGCTGCGATGCCACCAGTAGCGTCAGCGGAGTTAGACGCGCTGCAGGCGCAGCTCACACAGCGGCTGCTCGAGAGCGGGGAATGGGACCGGTGCGTAATAGCTTATTTTGTGGCGAGTCAGAACGTCATAGAATACACTTTTGGCGCTTTTCCTCGTCGCCCCTCTGCCTCGGTCTTTCTATTGCTTTCTCGACTGAGGCGCGTACGTATGTCTTGTACAGGATGAAATTCGTTCTGGCTGCGAGGCTGAACGATAGTGGATGGACTGACGATCTGCGGAATCGGAGCAAGGGTATGGTCTCTCGTGTCTGTCTTGTCGCCCAGCCTAAAGCCCATTGTGCCGACAGAGCGGGCGCGCACAATGGAACCTCTATCTTTCACCGCGCTGTTAGAGGAGATGATTCCACCCTCTCAGAGTGAGTTGGCCACCTCTTCGTTATATTCGAAGAGGTTTGAACATTTACAGCTTCGATTCCGCTGGCCGTGCGGAGAGAGGTGATCGCACTTATCCGAGGACATATAGACAAGCAATTTGAATGAAAGGAAGGAATACTATGAATAATTTAATTGGAGAGGATGGAGGATCCGCAATAATAAATTCTCGATTTTGTGCACGGGGAACTGGAGTCGAACTGGGGTCTCCAGTGAGAAGATCGTGCTGATAAAGGATGTGACGAATCGACACGATACGACTCTGAGGCCTCAAAAAAGAGGCGCGCACGAAGCGTAGCTCAACAGTGCAAACTCAGCACTAATGTAATTAGCAGAACGGTAAAAATTGAACCAGCGTCCGAGAAAAAATATGATAAACTGGCAGAGTATTCTGTCACTGGCTGTTTTTGCACGGCGGACTTTTACAAGATGAGCGGGAACAGCGCTTTCCGGCTGCGAGGATACTTGTCTCCAAACTCCTTCTTGTATGCGACGTGCTTCTTCGTCGCCCACAGTGTCATCTGCACGGTACTCACGACAAGGAACAGTAGCGCTGCGACATTGTTCGTTGAGCGCAATTACGGGCGGGTAAGGAACGTACCAGCGAGACTGCCTGTCATAGCAACAATGGCCGCCCACACTATTATCTCGAAGAAGTAGTTCGGGAAGGCAAGGTTGAAGGGGGCGGCGAAGCCATAGCCCATGGGGACGGCGCGAGTGGTAGTACCGGCTGGACGCAGTGAACGCAGATAGAGGTGCACGCTGAGGTTAGATAATTCGCCGTACTGAGAGAGTTAGTTGTACAGAAGGCAATTGCTGGCATGTATTGCGAAGTGGGACATCACGCACCACCCAAACAACCCAGCCGACGGTTAACAACGGCCCATCGCGCCAGGTACCCGCGACTGAAGGCGCAGAGAATGCGGGCCTGTAAACATCGTATGCGAGGAAGAGGCCCGAAAGGAACCAATAATGCCCGGAACTGCAGCGGTGGTTAATTTATGGCAGCATCGGACGGGATGGAAGAAACGCGCTTTTTAAATATATTTTGCCAGGGCATCGTCGCATGCGAGAAGCGATGCACACTAGAGCAATAAAATCAGCTTCATAGGAACAAAAAGGGTACAAGCCATGTAATGACGAGGAACAGACGTACAAAAGAGTCTCGAACTCGCGTTTGAGGAAATGCATTAGCACCATTGCATACACCGATCTGGTTTTCCGCACCATCAGCAGAATATGTGGAGCGGCAGACAGGCATACTTCTGTAACGCACTGTGCTCTACTTCCACGCCATAGAAGAACTTGGGTAAGTGATATACAAGCGGGTGTATAAGCAGCGGGCCCAACTACCAGTGAACGTAGTTCCGTAAAATTGAATTCGTATTAAAACGAAAACGAGAGAAATGCTCACGTATTCAACTATGAAAACTGTGATCCACTCGATCTGCGCGCCGAGGTCGCTCACAGCCAACTCTACATCGCCTGAAGAACCAAAAAGAATGGCAGAGTCATCAGGGAGAGACTTCCTTGTTTCAAGAAGCGAGATCTTTTGACGAGCAGCATAAAACTAGGGCAGCTTTAGCATAGCTTGGTGCACCAGCGACAGCTACGAACAGAAGGGTGTGCCTGCTGAATCGCGGCTTTTACATCCCGGACTGTTGGGGGCGGCGACGGAGGAAAAGACAGAGTCAAGGGAAGTTTGAGAGACCGCAGGAGCGAGGTTTTCTTGTGCGCAGCAGTGACCTTTACTTGCAATACTGTGGGCGCCTCCATTTTTTTTCGCGCGTTGAAGACGAGCGAAGACGTACTACGAGTTACTCCGGCAGCAGATTTGGATTTGGATTTGATGGTGGATTTGGATTTGATGGCCTTACGTGGCGTGCCATAATGTGTTCCCACCATATTGCTCTCGTTCTGAATTTCAACAATTACCTTTTCTTTTCTTCCTCTTTGGCCCCGGAATCCTTCGGGATCAATTGGTGTATTACCATTATACAACCATATGAAAAAACTAGGGGATCAAGAAGGGAGAAGGTATTCAAAAAGACGTACCGGGCCTAACTGTCTATTTGATTCAGTGACGGAAATGAAGTTTTCCATGTTTTGTCCTCGAAACTTACCCTGTAGTTCCAGGAAAATTCGAGAGGTCATCTGCAGGTTACCTGATGACTTCTGCAACCTATGAATATTTTTTCGGGGCGATATTTGTAGCCAAAGGTGGATTTTATGCTCGAGTCACAACCTGTCACTAACAGTGACAATTACTGCAATCGTTGAAATAACAACAACCTTGGTTCTGGAAAGGTTTCAGACGATGTAGAACATATTCTGGTAATCATAGAAGGTCTCTCAAAATTTACCTGATTTTACACATATGCTGGGGGGTCAGACTAGAGACGAGACGCTTGCCATCACAAACTTTGATAGACCGGCAACTGCGTCTCACAACCTTCGCCTAAGCTTGTCCCTAGGTTTTTTCTCACCAAGCACTCAGGTAGTGTATGCTTCAGTCCCAGATCTTTCTGGGGTCAAAGGGGGAGAAAAGAGACAATGATTGTTGAAATTCAGAACGAGAGCAATATGGTGGGAACACATTATGGCACGCCACGTAAGGCCATCAAATCCAAATCCACCATCAAATCCAAATCCAAATCTGCTGCCGGAGTAACTGTAGCGTTCAGAAGGGAACTCGGTTTGTTTGGTTCATCAATCCCGGGCCTTCGCCGCTACTCGTATGTACCTCTTGAAAACGACGCATTGCCTCGGAGAACAGAGCACTCTTGCTGTTGGCAGCTATACCGTAACACTTCTGCAATTCTGCATTGACCGCGCGCACTTCCATGACCCTTACAAGCGGCGCCACCACACACTCGATGCCCTACGCTCTCTACGAATATCGGGAGATCTCCTCAAGGAGCACGTCCCGCATTGGACTAGCATCAAGCTGGCATCACCGTTGTCAGCACTCGTTCTACGCGGCGCTCCGGGCAGAGATCTCGCCTCCCTAAAACAGCTGGTCTTGGTTACCACCGCTCGGATTTTGGCCCGAATCAGAGAGCTGCACTTGATTCGGTGGTCCCCACAACACTCGCTCTCCCATGGGAGCAAATCGTGACTCTCAGGCTGGACAACTCAACACCCGGACATTGATTTCGCTCGATTATCTGATGCTCCCCACCCTTCGCCATTTACGTCTTGACCTGCAGGGTTTACGGACCACGAACGTCACATCCCTCACCACACAGTCTCCCTCCTTGTTGCGCCGACTTTCTGCGAGTCTGGGACGTAATTGGACTGTAGACCATTTATGCAGTTCCTTCGAATTCTGGCCCTCGACTTGCTTGAAGAGCTCGAAATAAGAAAGGCTGGCAAATCGCTCTTGATTGGTTGAAAGTACAGCCCAACCTTCTTCCGAGTCGTTGAGCATCGAGCGGGGATGGATATGCAAATAACATCGTCCTGGCAGTTATGGTTTTGCTAGGTGAGAGGACTCTTTATTTTGGTATCCAACTTCTCACGCGGACCACATCACCGAAGAGTTCAAAGTATCTACGCACAAAGAAATCTCCTTCCCTTCAATGCTCGCCTTCGTCTTTGCCAACATTCCCAGTACTACGTGAAATTCGGCCCCCTTATCTTGGACTCCCGTTCTCGCCAGTTGTTATGCGCATCGCACGTTGTCTATTGTCGCTTCCCATTCTAAATAGGTTCGCAAGGCGCCTAGTCTGCACTCACATTCGGTTTGGCGTACGAGGCAACTGCTCATGGGGACTCCGCGTCTGCATCGATGCATATGCAGATTTTTTGTGGAGCGATGAGTTTTCAAGAACGTTTAGAAACGCCTGGTCCGGAAGTCTACTGTTCTCTTCTGTTATATCCCGTGCCGGGAGTAGGAAGGAAAGCGGAGGTGGAAGGGAAATAGGAGGAATCCGGGGGGACGAGAAATCGGAGGTTCGGAAGTCCGGAGGTTATGCCGGAAGTCAAACGTCAGATGTACCGGATGTTTACACGGAATATCGGGAACACTATTACCACAGGTAGGTTAAGGGTAAGTGTGGTCTTCTTGGCACTGGCGGGACTGGACAAGAAGTGGCGGAGGTCCGGAGGTTTAGGGTGAAACTTCCGGAGTGCTAAGTTGGAGGCCTAGCGTTGCCGAAGGGAGAGTGACTCGGAGGTCGGAGGATTAGGCACGAAAGAAACGTTTATTTACAAACTGAAGAAAGAGAAAGTTACAAGGGGTGCTTTATAGTAATTACGGAGAATCCCAATAAAGGTAAGGAAGTACGGTATAAGAACAATAAGAGAACAATAAGAACAATAGTAAAAGAAGAGGAATGCATAAGACATAAAACATAGAAGGTGATGCATGAGGCGGACATGAGCCAGCATCGGAGGTTAGGGCCGACAGCACGTGTATGTGCTCCGGCCCGCGAGGGATTGCCGAATGGCAGGATACGGGATTGGCGGGAAGGAGCGTGATAGCCGGAATGAAGTCGGCGGGAAAATGACGGAGAATAGTGTGGATGGTCGGAGGTTGATTCGGAGGTCGGCGGAGGTTGGGATGGAGGATAGATAGTGTGGCAGAAGACATACTGATTGTTCCCAAATCTCCAAATGAAGCTCCGCAAGTCGGAGGACGGAGGATCCGGAGGTTCCGGAGATCGGAAGTATGCTTAGCATTATGCACGGATGTAACAGTATCCCCCTTTTAGGTTCCTTGCCCACAAGGAACCCAAAAATAGGAAGCCAATCTTGAATCAATCTGAAAGATCCGGAGGTCCACGGAGGTTCGCCGAAATTTTGTCGGAAGAAAGGTTGAAAGAATTTTCAAAGTCAAAAAATTGTGGCCGAAAGCCGATGCCCGAAAAAAATCCGAAGCCGAGATGCCCGAGATCACCGATCAAGGAAGTCGCCGAGTCACGTGTGTGGGAACTGCCATATAGTTTGGCACGTGCTCGTGTGATCGGAAAATTTTCTTCTTCTTAACCGTCACCACCACCTCCGATGTCGTCGACCAACAACAACAACAACAACCGCGACGACGCCGGCGATATCCCGAAGAAGCGCAAGCAGCGGATCGCGGAGCTCGTGGCGGCTACGGCACAGCGGAGTGCGGAGAACGAGGACCACTGGCGCCAGCAGGACCGCGAGCGCGCTGAGCGCGATCGCCAGAATGCTGAGCGCTGGGAGGGGCTCTTCAATCGACTCCTGCCTCTCGAGGAGCGCGTAGACGTTCCTCCGACACGTCTTCCGCCCGGATTTCCGCACGGGCCCGACCGTTCCCCGACTCCCGAGCGCGAAGAGGGAGACTTCGAAGTTCCCGTCTCGGAGGATCCCAGTGATCCGGATCCGACGGAAGTCGCGCGGAAGAAGGAGGAGCGGAGGAAGCAGAAGGAGCGGATGTTGGCGTGGAGGAAGGAGAAGATGCGGGAGTTGGCGCGGGAGAAAACGCCGGTGGTGCCGCTTCGGAAGATCGTCGTGCGGAGGTCTCCGCCGAAGTCGAGCGGCAAGGGAAAGGGCAAGGGGAAAGGAAAAGGGCGCGCGACGGATGACGAGAAGAGAGTTTTGGATCCAGGTACGTCGCAGTCCGCAATTTTGCGGAAGTTCTAACTCGAGTTTTGCTCTTTACAGCCTGCGATCTCTGTGCATGGGACAAGGTCCAATGCACCATCTCCGCGGACGACCACGCCGTTGGCCCCGGGCGTTCTGCGTGCGACTATTGTCGTGCGAAGAAGCTCGGGTGCACTTTCACGGGGCAACCGCCCGCGCGGAAGTTAAAACGGAAGTCGTCCGGCCGGAAGTCGTCGGCGCGTAAGCCCGCTTCGAGACGCAATGCCCCCGAGACTGCGGAGGATGCGGAAGAGGCGGAGATCGCCGAGCTCCGACGCTCGATGGTCCCCGGTCCCCGCACTCGACGCCGCGAGGAGAACGTCCGGATCGACGAGCTCGAGGGTCGTGTGCGGAGGTTAACCTCCGACCTCCGCACCACCCGCCGAGAACTCCACGCCGCCCACGAGTTGAACGAGCACCAACGCGAGGACTTCGGCCTTCTGGCCTCGTACCTCAACGGGCTCCTCAACACGTACACCGACAACCATCCCGAGACCACGGCGGACACGGAGGACGCGTGGATGGCGGATGCGGCGCGGGAGTCGCGGAGGATGATGGAGGAGTACCGCCGTCGTGAAGGCGGACAAGGTGGATCGGGTCGGACGGAGGAAGAGCGGGAGGAGGACGACCGCCGCGCACGTCGTGCGGCGGTGGATGCGGTCGCGGACGAGGAAGACGCGGAGCCTCCGGCTCCGGAGGATAAATCCCCTGCACAAGTTAAGCAGGAGCGCGATTTGTCCCCGGAATGGCCGGAGGACTTGAAGAAAGCACGCGGATTGCCTCCGCCTCCGGGCGTCGAGATCATCGACCTCGACTCGGACGACGAACCACCCGTGGTTGGGAAGGGGAAGGGTAAGGCGCGTGCGCGGAAGGTCGCGCCGTCTTCCGACGGAGGTTCGGAGGATGAGCGGAGGTTGGATCCCGAGGCGGAGGTCGAGTCGGAGGAAGACGTTGGTGAGAAGGCGAAGGAGAAGGAACTCTCCGAGCCCCCCATCGTCACCGAGCCCGAGCCAGATGATGAAGAGGAGGAGTAGATGGACTCCTGTGCGCGTCGGAACCCAAACGAATGTAATATAGAATATTTTCTTGTTTTGTATATAAAATGACTTGATTTCTTGGAATTGATTGAATTGAAGCGTGAATTGAAATCGAAGTCGGAAGTCAGAAGATGACGGAAGTCATCGGAAGTAGATGCCTGGAATGGCACGTGATGGGTGTCCATAGGAAACCTCCGGAAGACCGGAAGTTCAAGGACGGATGTTCCGGAAGGAACCGGGAGTATTGTCCGTACGGATGCGGACTTGAAGATCAAGGGAATTGAACACCGCTGATGGATAACCAACCGCCTCTACGGAGGACAGTGTCGGAAGTTTCCCTTGGTGAACAATGGAATCCCGTTGAGTTGGAGAAACAAAAGGATTGCATAAGTAGATGTTTTTGGTGATTTTGTAAACTTAGCGCATAATTTCTTCAGGACGAAGATTGTGAGTCGGAACACCGGAGGATAATGATGGATGCCGGTAAGCCGATGAATAACGGATTGCATCTGATTTGTCTGGGAAGGAATATTTTCCTCGGAAGTTCTGGCGGAGGATCCATAACCGGAGAATTCCGTGATTAGATACGTGGATGGAATGATGGTGAGTCATTTGAATCCAATCCGTTCGCCCAAGGATAATTGGAAGTTTCCTATAGTCCGGAATATCATCCACTCGTCGTGGGAAACACAAGTGAAAACGTTGGAAGATGAAGAATGATTCTTCAGCGTATAAGTGCTTGGCGGAAGCCTTGCTTCTCATGCTGACAGAATCCGGAAATGAGCTCGGAGGTTGACCGGAAGTTGTGCGGAAGTTAGTTTCGCAGTAAGACTTGGGTCAGAGACTCGGAAGAGTCTTGGAAGAGCTCGATGGATACCCTGCGGAGGTACTAGGAAGGTAACCCAGTAACGACCGTTAGGTAGGCAATCGGAAACTCCGAGGAGTAATACGATGGCCGATGCGCGTGATGGACTTGATGCGGGAATTGCTCTTGAGCGGAGGTTTGTCTTTTGATTTGGTCGACCGGAAGTTCTGAGGGTGGATCTCGGAAGTTCGGTGACACGATCGGAAGTAGAGAGCGTAAAGGTGAAGTCCAGCGCGGAAGTTGTCGTCATAAGGAATAGGAACCGGAAGTTAAAGTCGGCTCCGTGACGAGACAAGAAGAACTTGGAGGATTACTCCGCAGTAATTGCTGTCCAGGATTAATCAGCGTAGGTTTTTTGCGGAGAAAATCAGAAGTTATCGGAATCTTCAATAAACACAGTAACGTATCCCCCTTTTTAGGTGGACGTCCCATCGTCTACTATCAATGCCGAAATCCAAGTTATTTTCTGGAGTAGACCAGAAAATCTTCGGTTACTTGATGTTAAAACATGGTACTGCTGTAGCCACTTTGGTGCAATGGTTATTCTCTTGACTTTGTCACGTGACACGGCAATAGAATCTTGGGTTCGATTCCCATCGCTGCCAGTAGTGCCTGTACTGCTATTTTTGGTTTGTTTTCAAGAAAACCGGAGGATGCTCGATCTGAGCACAGACATTCGATGGATTTTGATATCCATGAATCCCGGGCTACATCGAGACCGGAAGTTAATGCATTGAGTGATCTCTAATGCATTAATGCAACGGATTTTATGCTGGTCGTGAACCAAGCGACGACCGGCGGTTTGATTCGGAGGTTGCCAATCCCCGAATGTAACACAGCCGTTAGGTTCCTCCCAGTCCGGATTGCCTCAGATAATTCCGCGGAAGTTAGGGCTTCCGACGAAAAAAACCTCCGAGGATTCGGACGGAAGACCTTTGCCATCGACGCGAGGTATTTGGTTGTTCAAGAGAACACGACCATATCGGAAGATCATTCCTCTCGAGGAAGGAATGATATGAAGCCAGGTGAATCGCTAGACTTGATGCCAAGAGAGGGCGGCGATGAACTCCTGCTTCGGATGTGCCAATTGTCGCAGTTGAAATGTTGCACGGAAGAGCGAACACAACATCGGAGAAGGGAACTTCCGATGAGGTTCCGGCTCCAAATAGTCTATTGCCGAAGCGCGGAAGGTAACCGCGGAGGACATAGAACCGTGAACTCCGTAAACGGAAGTTCAGGGAATTCTGGTTCATATTGTCGAATCAGCAACTGGACTAAAGGTGCTCGTAGAAGTCTTCCGGCAGGAGATCGCGGAAGTTGATTCTTCGCAATCTCGGAAGTGCTCGAAAGATCCATGATGAATTCCGGAAGCGACAGTGTAGGCGTGATGAACCAAGAGAATGTAATTGATAGCGGAGACACGAAGGGTTTCATGTCCGCTGTTGAAAATTCGAAAACCGACGAATCCAAGGCAAGGTGCTGAAGGAAGTCGGATGATCGTGAAGCGGAAGTGCTTCAGGGTATGGTCCAGGAATGCGGAGCTAGAAGCTACGAAACTGGACGTAGTGCTCAGCGGAGGTTGGCGAACCAGAATTTCCGGTGATGAGCGGAAGTTGTCTCGGAAGACGGCTGGACATTCAATGAAGAATTCCAACGAAGGTGTGAGACGATGCTCCGCGGATAAAAATCCCGGAGACGGAAGTCTCGGAAGTGTTCGTGAGATCGAACGAGTCGCCGATAAGGCGATGAGACCTAAGGATCTCTTTGTTGAAGGCGACAGAACTGCCGGCAAGGCGATAAGCTTTCCCGTATGTGGGAAACCGGACAATATCCGACTTTAGAGAGTCGGTCGTGTGCACACTAAAAACTCTTTGGAGTAGCGTGGAAATGGTAGAAGGCTCCCGATCGCCAAGTCAACGGACTTGGTCTGTGATGGTGCTTCAGGTATCCGATAGCTAGTTCCGTGGAGAATCAGAACTCGATGACGCAAGTTTTCCGGAAGATGGAAACTTTAACAAAATGGATGTGGGTGACAAGGAATTGTCGATTAACGGGATGGAGATGCCGGAGATTTAAGGGGATTTTTCAAGAGAACTTCCGGTGGGATGAACTTTCATCCACTTTCGGAGGATCCGGAAGTAGAAATTGAACCTTTCATTGAATATATAAGTACACGTTGCGAAACAGATAAATCGAAAGTTCATATCGGAAGTTGAATTCCGCGGCATTCCAGATGATAACATACTTGTACACCTCCGAGCCTGTCAATAACAGATCGGAGAGTGCGGCGGAAAAGAATGAATGCGTGTTTTGTACGTCCGGGAGTCTACGCAGACGTCCGGACGGGAATGTCTTCATGTCGCTCACTGGTTCGTGTTCGGATGATTCTCGCACGAGGTGGACTGATGACCAGCACAGAACGTGCATGGGTTTGGGCTTCTCCGACGCTCCCGCTCACCCTCGGAGGTCCTGTTGGGATTGTGAACAGGACGACGAGGACGTTGACGTGAGGGTCCGCCACGTTGCGGAGTGGTGGCCCGAGCGGCAGCGAATACGGACGGAGAGGTGGTAACACCAGACGGAATGGTGCGGAAACCTATTGAAAAGGCGCGCGAACTTCCGGCGCGAACTTCCGAAGCGGAAGTCTCGGGAGTTCTGCGGCGCGAAGTGCGAGCTGAACCATTACCGGCGGTGACTCCGGAATTCTGTATAGGCCGATCTTGACCTTCCCTCAACGCTAGCTCCTGCCCTAGAGGACTTTGCCAAAACTCGGCATCAAGGCGCTGGATAGCAGCCCGAAGTCCATCCATGGTGCCGGGATAGATATCCGGCTCCAATAACTCCGAAGTAATGCGGAGCGGAAGAGCGGAAAAGAGGGCGTGACGGAGTGCAGGACCACCCCAGTCAAGCTTTGCGGTGATTTCGTCGAAACGAACAAGAAAAGGACCAATACGATCGGATGCCTTCATCCGAAGCCTTCGAAGACCATCCTCCGCGTGACCGACCCAGTCATAACGACCGAAAATGTCACGAAGTTCCGCCACGAAGACGGAAAGCTCTCCTCTCCAAGCCAGATGCTGCGGCACCCTAGAGTCGTCGGAGGTGTCGAACATCCGAGCTGCTTCACCGCGGAGAAACGAGCGGATGCAAGCTATTTTGTCATCGTCCGTTCGGAAGTCCAGCGGAAAATCCGCAAAGTGCGAGTAGCACTGGACAAGGAAGGGCGATAGCTCGGACGGATCTGACCCGTCAAAGAAGAGAGGTGGCTGGAATTCGGAAGAGGAAGCGGAAGGATGTTCATTGCGACAGGAAAAATCTTCATCAACATCGATGTGGTTACCTCCGGAAGCGTGCGGAGACTGCGGAGATGCAAGTCCCGACTGTGAAGACGTTTGAGGATCCGGAGTAGTAGAAGGGTACCAAACACCGGTTGGGACAGAACGTCCAGGAGTGTTTTCACTACTTCCGGAAGTTCCGAGGATCGGAGTGGAAAATACCGGAAGTGGTCCTAAGACCGGAGAAAACGTAGAGTCGAGCCTGGAAAGTCCTGAACCCCAAAAACCTCCGCGACCAGTGATTTCCAGGTCGGAAGATCGTGGGACTGTGTTGTTGGAGACGCAATCGGTGGAAGAATTCGACTCCGATTTGTCGCTAGAAAAGGCTGATGTAGAACCAGGTGTGAAGAGGACAGACATGCGCTCCTCATCCCCAGACGGAGAGAACGCGATTGTTGGGGAGGCGAGAGGAGTGTTGTCGGACGAAGAAGAAGACATGTTCCAATGCCAGGAAGGTGAGTTTGTAAATACTGTTATATCCCGTGCCGGGAGTAGGAAGGAAAGCGGAGGTGGAAGGGAAATAGGAGGAATCCGGGGGGACGAGAAATCGGAGGTTCGGAAGTCCGGAGGTTATGCCGGAAGTCAAACGTCAGATGTACCGGATGTTTACACGGAATATCGGGAACACTATTACCACAGGTAGGTTAAGGGTAAGTGTGGTCTTCTTGGCACTGGCGGGACTGGACAAGAAGTGGCGGAGGTCCGGAGGTTTAGGGTGAAACTTCCGGAGTGCTAAGTTGGAGGCCTAGCGTTGCCGAAGGGAGAGTGACTCGGAGGTCGGAGGATTAGGCACGAAAGAAACGTTTATTTACAAACTGAAGAAAGAGAAAGTTACAAGGGGTGCTTTATAGTAATTACGGAGAATCCCAATAAAGGTAAGGAAGTACGGTATAAGAACAATAAGAGAACAATAAGAACAATAGTAAAAGAAGAGGAATGCATAAGACATAAAACATAGAAGGTGATGCATGAGGCGGACATGAGCCAGCATCGGAGGTTAGGGCCGACAGCACGTGTATGTGCTCCGGCCCGCGAGGGATTGCCGAATGGCAGGATACGGGATTGGCGGGAAGGAGCGTGATAGCCGGAATGAAGTCGGCGGGAAAATGACGGAGAATAGTGTGGATGGTCGGAGGTTGATTCGGAGGTCGGCGGAGGTTGGGATGGAGGATAGATAGTGTGGCAGAAGACATACTGATTGTTCCCAAATCTCCAAATGAAGCTCCGCAAGTCGGAGGACGGAGGATCCGGAGGTTCCGGAGATCGGAAGTATGCTTAGCATTATGCACGGATGTAACATCTTCGGTCAACGTTATTTTCAGTGCTGTGTCTGGAGGAACGTTTGTCCGTTACCCAGGCGACGATATCTGTGCCTACTTCCGCTGAAGCTGTAAGAGAATTACCTTTTTCGGTAAGCCTTGGTTTATCATACATACTTCTAGTCGTCGACGCCTCAACTCCAGCGCAACCACCACCGAGCTATGGACCTCAGTAGGATCACCAAGTTCACTGCCAATTTCTTCGGCCTCCTTGGCACGTACGAGAAGAGTCCTCCGAAAGAGCCAATACCCGCCACAGACACACCAGGTACATTTCAAGCTCTCGAGGTCTCTCCACTCGTTCTTGTTGATCCATTTCCGCAGGCGATGAGCCGTGTGCCAAGATATGGAGTGTTTACATCTCTGAAGCCGGTACATCTAGTGCTCAGCTCACATTGTGAACACTAATTCCGAAGCAGAAAAGAAAGACAAAGCTCTTGCGGATAGCTGGAGGGGCAACGTGAACGGAGTGCTTATATTTGTACGTCTCATATACACTCGAATCTTCAATCGTTCACGTTCCCGCCGTGAAGGCTGGTCTTTTCTCCGCCATTCTAACAGCATTTATAATCGAAAGCTACAAGAACTTGCAGCCTGACCTTGACTCTTTATCGCTAGCGTGTATGGCGCAGCCGATTGCGAACGCCACCAACGCCATCCCTGCTACCGTCTCCCCCAATGCCCTCCCTTGCCACAAATTTGGCATGGCTCTTGCCGGATCTCTTCCAACTTCTGGATCTTCTCTCGCTTGCAACATACTCTGGTTCTTCAGTCTCGGCTTCAGTCTCACTAGCGCTCTCACCGCCACTCTCGTGGAACAGTGGGCCAGGGACTTCATATCGAGGTAGAGAGGATTGTAATAATTGAACCATATGCGTATTGAACGAAAAAGGACAGAGAGGCTCCCGAATCCCATCAAACGAGCGCGCATATTCGCTTATCTATATTACGGCCTTAGACGATTCAACATGCACAGATTCGTGGCCGCAATCCCACTTTTGTTACACCTGTCTCTCCTCTTTTTCTTTGGAGGATTGATCGCATTTCTCGCTCCTGTCAACACAACTGTGGCTGGTGTGGCTGCCGTGCCGTTAGCGGTCATCGTCCTCCTTTACGGGTGCATGACGGTCCTGCCTCTTGTTGACTTCGATTGCCCGTACCGAACGCCGCTCTCGAACATATTATGGGACGTCAGGAGATATTTCCTCCGCCGTTTGATTTCATACCAAATGAGGCACGAAACCAAAGCCGATGGCTTGCATCTGCTCTCCATGGATCAGGCTATGATCAAGGAAGCTACACTTCGTTCCGACGCTCGAGAAGAGCGTGATAAACGCGCACTTGCCTGGACGATGAAATCACTTGCGGATGACGAGGAATTGGAACCCTTTGTAGAGGGAATACCGGACATGATCTCGTGAGACTTTTGGACAGAGTATAATGTTCAGCTCTAAACATTGACATTAACGCAGGGGGCCAGATGGCCGGCGTCGGAAATACGACAATCTCATTCGCGGCCTTCTCAGAGATCCACAGGTTCTACTGGGATCCCGCATCCAGCATCTTTTGCTGAGTTGTGAGAGCGGTCTGCTGGAACCTGCGGTTCAAGCGCGGCGCGAAATGTCGTGTCTCAAAGCCCTATGGTACCTAGGAATGATGGGGGAGAAAGGGAAAGATCGCGACCCATTCAAACCTTCAGATTTAATGGATCCTCCACCACCCGACCCCGTTCAGCCTCTGAACTTTCTTCAAGGCTTGCGCTCCCTACCTCCGAAGACTCCCGCCATGGTCCAGTATTTGCCATCTATCGTTGCCCTCGCCAATTGGAACAATATGTGTTCTATGTACGGACATGTCAAAAGAATCACTGTCTCATTACAAAGTGGTGAAGCAGAGGGAAGACTGCCCGAGTTCCGCCTCGAGTTGGAAGAATTCCTCGCCGAACGTCGTCGTTGCAAATGGGCTTATTTAGTTCCAATATCACACCTAAACCGAGATTTGGAGAAGCTCTCGCAAGAGCTCAAAGCACATTATGACAGGAATGAACCCTTAACCTCTCAGGCGTCGTCTGACTGGGTTCACAACGTCTATCAGATCATCTCGCTCACTGCCACATCTTTCAATAGCGTCCAATATCACGTCCTACTCTCCTTCCTCCAGCAATGCACAGATCTGGATGTGCCTCCCTACGAATTCGACTTGACTGTCCAAACTCTCCAGGGTGGCTTGCTTCCTGTAGATATTCCCGTGGGGATCGCCGTCGCGACCTTCTGCGATAATGTGCGGAAGGCGGTACAGATGAAATCCCCGTCCATAACCCACAACGATAGAGTCATTGGCACCGTACTTCCATGGGTCGACAAAGCCCATGGACTGAGTATGGAGATGGTGGAACGTGTCAGTAACAGCGTTATGGAATATATCAATAACCGGAATTCAAACGACGCAATCTGTCGTGCTCTCCGGGACTCCAGCATCACCCGCGTATGGGAACGCATTACTGGCCGATTGAAGACGTGCCGTCCGGATATGTTGGGGGATTATTCGAAGGCAATTTGGCATCTGGCATCGTTATTCCCGGGCCTATCTACGCCGGACGCACGGTTGTCCAATTGGCCCAATTTCACCCTGAATACTCTGTCGGTGGCCCCCGCTGCTCCATATTCCGTATCCGTCATAGCTCTCCTCAAAACTCATATTTTGAACGCCTTCGATAATGGCTATCAGACCCAGGTATTATCGTCGCACCTCCAGGCTCTTGAGACCCACATTACCACTGTCGAGGCTCAAGTAAAGGCCAAAGAACGCCCATCCTTGAGCGGTATAATGTCGGAACTGCCGAGAATCGAGATCGATTGGGATCTCATAACCGCCGTTTGTTCGCTTTTGCTTCAATTCCCTACAGCGGGAACCCGGCCGCTGCAGCTGTTGGAGCCGTTCCCACCCTATACAATGCAAACCTTCCACACAGCTAGTACCTGGCGTCAACAGGCTCTTGCTGCGGTGCGCACGGCGACCGAGCTCCTTACACGCCTGGACAGGAGAATGGAAGAGGCCCGACTTGCGATTACATCTGAATTCATGCAAGGTTGTTCCGCCCACACCCCAGAATTGCCATACAATGCCGCGGACACCTTTGATAAACTTTCGACCAGTCTCTTCGTATCTCGCCCCGCACATCCCGTCAACCAAAGGAATTTTGCCTTTGCCTTCTGCACTTTGGCGGAAACTCCTGACATTACACCGGATCACTCACGTATATTGCAAGCTGCTATCAATTCGCCTCTGTTCAATGAACCTGTACTCCCCAATGATCCTGTACTCCCCTGGTTGGATGATTCCACTGCGCTGTCGGCGCTTCAACAGGCTGTACACGCACTGCAGGAACGTCAGACTTTCGCATTCGTCGACGCTGGGTTGACGAGCCGTAGGCTCGATGATGTAGGGAACCGCTTGGCGTCAAAGCAGCACCTGGTGCACCCACTGGGATGACTGGACATAACTTGACCAACCAACCAACGTCAGGACTCGGAAATTGGCGTAGTTTATTTATTCGTATCCTGTGTGTTCGACGTATTCCTCTCTTTTATTTACCATAGCGTGTTCTCCGCACAAATATTTGACAGAACCCCGGAAGATCAGATGGGAGAGCCAGTGACTTGAATGACGTGCCCCTCCTTGTCTGCGTCCTCCGCGAACGCGCGCGCACCCCGCCCCTACCAACGGATACGATCTTGCGCCCCTCGGCTCGGGACACCCTCCGCTCACCCGCCTTCACCACGTACAGCCACCCGCAAGAGGACAATCGACTTGGATACCTTTACGGCAAGTCGTACTATAAGGGCGAGCAACGAGCGCGCTTGAAGTTGAACGCCCAAGGGTCTTCTTCTTGTATCGCATGTTGTATGAATGGATGCCAATATCTGGCGGAGACCTAGAAGGCGTAGCGTGCATAAAACAAGCAGGTCGACGACAGCTGTTAATAAGATTTACACTACTTCTCAGCCCGCTGGGAGGATAGACAAGATGGCGGGCCCAGATGGATTTGATGTGAGGCAGATTGAGGCGATGTGAGGCAGATTGAATAAATATGAGGCAGATTTTGGCAAACGCGGCACATTGAGATCTGCCTTTGATGCGGCTCGGCTGCTCTCGGAAATCATTTTCATCATTCGGCAACTACGGCACTTTTCAGGTACACGATGACATTGAATGCATTTTGCCAAGTCTTGCCGACCTGCTATACTTCGACAGAGTTTCAACACGTTGTTATAAATGATTCTACGAATACAGCTGTGGATTCAGAACCATAAAAATATAACAAAATTTGTGTCCAAGTTATTATTTGCCGCCTCGTCCCGCTGGGCTGCGCACTCGGCAGAGGTCTTGACGGCTTCGGCGACGCCGAAGGCGTGAGTGCGTTTGGCAAGGGGGAAAATCAGTGAGGGCGGGAGAACATGAAACGCAGCATATACGGATAACTTACCATAGTAGGATTCTGCGCCGCCGCTCACGCCTGTTTCTCCCGTGGTTTCTCCTGGCTTGCCGTCTCCGTGAAATAACATGCACAGTGGCGACGCAAAATTGGCACGTGATGGTGGTGCGGGGAGCGTGGGTAGTCAATCCGAAAGGCCCGGGGCCCAAAGTCGGGGCCGTTGGTGGCTGGAGCCAGGCCGAGCTCGTCGTGGAGCGCGAGGATGGTGGTGGTAAGAGGGAGGAATGAAAACTGACAGCATTGATCCGCCTGACCACGTTGATCAACTAGAAAGGAAATCTGCCTCTCTTCGTCGAATCAGCCTCACTTTCAACTAATCTGCCTCTCTTCGTCGAATCAGCCTCACTTTCAACTAATCTGCCTCACTTTGCTTGAATCTGCCTCATATCATCTTATCTGCCTCAGATCAAATCCCGCCATCTTGTATGTCCTCGCCCGCTGGTCCCTCTCCGTCTGGATAGCTAATAACTTTTGCAAGAATTCTTGACCGCGGGCCCGAATGTGGGGCATATGAACACTTAGAATTTCTTCGTACCCTCGACGGAACTCCAAAAACAATGAATTCGAGGCTCTGGCGAAAGGGAAGTATGGGTCATTGGAGAAATGAGCTTGAGTAAGCTCATCGATGTTGCCTACTTCGACATCGAACTGGCGAGTCTGCTCTCATGTCATTGAGGTCCGGCTACGTATGAATTGTCCGTAAAAGGAGGCTAACCTGGTTGAAATCCAAGAGCCAGTACTCGGCCACGCCACCGTCTCCTTCTCCGAGGACAAACTCCACGTCGCGGGCGTCACAGCCGTATTTCCAATGCAATTTGCCAAGCATTTCACCCATCCCTCGAGCCACCTCGTGTGGTTCAGCGACGCCGTCTTGATCCATGGCACGATGCAGACGGTTGTATTGGGTGACGTTCATTGGGAAATTTTTGGTGTTGATGAAGCGACTTTGAGAGCGTTCTGGACCATCACGGCCGAAGTAGAGACGAATGAGGTTGGGCGATGGGTAACGCTTGCCCTGCTGCGAGTCTGGATAGAAGTTATCGGCCACAAATTCTCCAATGGATGTCGGCACGTTGAGGATAAAAGTCATCGCATATGTGGCAGCTGTAAACCCACGGTCGCGGAAGATGGTCTGCGAGATCTGAGGGCGCTTTCTGACTCGCCCTCTGAGGATGACATCTGAAGGGGCCGCAAGATGTACACCAGACGCGGATGTCGTCGGTAGGAAGAGACCGAGTGGCCGAGGAATGGCAAAGAACGAGGTCGAGTTACAGCTGGCGTAGATGCCGACCATGGTGTTCCATTCTTTCTCGAGAGCGGCGTCAGCATAGGGTCTACCACGGATCATCCGGGTGAGATCCGGGTCAAATCCGCAGATAATTTCGCTGCCCAAGGCAAAATCTGTATCTGCACGGGTAGCTTCGACACGGATACGGGTTCATCCGCAGATAGACCCGCAGGTACCCACAGCTATCCACGGGTCGGTGGGAAAAAAATCATAAAACTTGTATTCAAGGAGTGCGACCAGAAATTTAATTAGAAAGTTGTTAGAAAGGCTCATCTCCTCGTCGGACTCGGAGTCTCGGTTTCCTTCTGCTTCCCCTTACCCTTGGCTGTCGTCTTGGTCTTCTTACCAATCATCCATCGCGCATGTGCAGGGACGACATTGATCCTTAACGAGTCGGAGAATGATACAAGAAAGGGCGTAGGGCGATTTGTGAAGGGGCTTTCCTCGATATAACAGCAAGAAGTGCCAGAATCGACCAGTAACGCATTGTAATAGCTCGACACGACTTGGACGGCGTCTTGGAAGTTGCATACCGCTGATCTCGGTGATGGCATCTTCAGTTTGCATCTCCGTTCGTATACGAGAATATAGGAATTCAATTTTGCCAGCAATTTACAGAAGAAAAGGACCAGGAAAAGTACCAAAAAAGCCTACGGATAACCCGCGGATAAGCCAGATTCATGGCCGTCGAATCCGTAACTGCACGGGTGGTGGTTGCGGGTGACCCGTCATCCGTGGCTGTGATCCGGATCAAAAATCCGCGGGTCGAATCCGTGGGTTAACCCGGGTGACCCCCATCCGTGGTAGACCCTACGTCAGCAGAAGTATCCAAAACAGACTTGAAAGCTAATGAGGTTTGGCTGAGCAATTGGACCTCGCCAAAGCTGCCTCGACCGATGACAAGCAGCTGGGGTTCGGAGATCTTTGAATTGGGGGACATGCTGGTGGTGTTCAAGCAACAGGATAGGGGAACGTCCTATTTGGGAATTGATCTCGAAACCTTCATCTGGATTCCTTCCGTTTTATGTATGCTATGAAGCGTCTAGGACCCGCCACCAGATTATCCAAGACCCCGAATGGCTCACGCACGAGAAAGAAGGCAAGGCAGGCCAATTTTACAGGTTGAGAGTGGCGCTGCGTCGATTTTGACAATCCTCGAACGAACCCTACATTCCTCTATCTGCTGTTGCGTAACTGACTAACGATCGGCCCAAGGTTTTCTTCACCTTCGTTTGTCCTCAGCTTCTGGGATTCGCTCCAATGTCGCTCCCCTTCACGAACGGAGACGTTCAAAAGTATAGTCACCGGGTTCTTTCAAGTTGTCGTGTGGCCGTTAGCTATCTCGAAAGCGTCTAACACGTCGTATGGTCTACGAATTCGAGGTGGCCATCTGTTCTCAGATCTACAAAGAAAGGAAACCGACGTTTGCATTGTCTGTGCCTTTACAAAAGGGTATCCGCCATTATCCTCTCGACCATTGCCACTGCGTCCTTCCATGATGTATGCCACCACCACAAAGCCCTCTGCCTTTTCAATGGCAGGCTTGAACGATGCATCTGTGCAAGCTCTCCAACCACAGAAACTCATCGACGCCGATGCAGAACTTCACAGCTTCCTTGTGACCCTCTACACTCAGCGACGGTGTCTCTTCGAGTTCGATGCTTCCACCGTGAAGGACTACGTCCCCAGTGCCATTCCAGAAACAGTACGCTCTCCATCGCTTGCTGTCAGTGTTTTGAATAACCTATGCAGCATTACTCTTCTGCCTTGCGAACGCACGATCGGCAGTACGGTGTCAGACACTTTCTTTCACCTTCAGCTAAATTTACGTTTCCAAAATATCCTTCGAACGAGAATGAGGAAGCAGGTGGCATGGTACCTCTTCCTGCCAAACAGTCGTTCGAATGCAGAATGTTCGGATGCGACAAGGACAACGCTCCGCCTCCGACGGTACGGTACCGTGTCCCCCTAAATCCTTGGAAGTTTCCCCTCGTAGACGCTCCGCCCGGTATCTGTCCTCAAAAAACTCTCAAATCATCGAGCGACGTTGGTATCGTCCAATCTTCTGATCACCGTCCTGCTCCCACAAAATCGTTTTCACGCACCGCGAAATCCCTTCCCCTTCGGGCTTTACGGAGCGAAGTATCTCTGCTCTCCTCGATTTCCGCCCAATCGTCCTCGTCAGATTACTCTGAGGCGCTAGGAAACGGAAAAGGCAACAAACGCAAACGCAAGGCTATCAACCCTCCCTCGCATCACCCTCAACAGAAATCTCCCCTCGCACCCTCGCGTGTGGCAAAATCCGCTGTCCTGAAATGCGGTATAGATGCATGCCGCCAAACCTGCAGAACAAAGCAGGCTCTGACGCAGCACCAGCGGCACCTACACTCGGCTCCGAGGCAGCGAATCAGTTGCAGCGGCTGCCCCGTAGCTTTTGGGCGAATGGAAGATTTGCAAGCGCATCTCACGTACAGTACGGGCTGTACGACGCTAGAGGCGGCAAGACTTCTGCAGGCGTTTTATTCGCAGCCCGAAGTCATTGCGATTGATCTTGCAGTAGCGCCGCAGAATGAGGTGTAAGTCTTCAACTACTTCTTTGCGTGAGCTCTCTTTTTATTTCATTCTCACAGGATGGGATATTGGAGGCGATTCCTGACTGCAGTCCAGCGAAAGTCCACCAACTAAGAATATACATTTTGACTTCTACATAACACGTCCAGCCTGTGTAGATCCATAATGATGACAGAAAATAAAAGAAGGGCTACAGTGGGAGGAGTCATAGTTTACAGTGGAGACCATTAGTTGTAAAGTAAAGTATGAAAAAGAAAGAGTCAATCGTGATCATATGATCATATGAATCGTAATGGCATGCCTGGTATCGTGCGTCCTCAGAGGCGCCTCAGTCTTCGTAGCCGGACCTGGAGCTCCTCCATGTCCTCGACGTTCCACTCGCCACTCCACGTATTCTCCTTCTTCCTCCACGTCCCGCGGCCATTCGCATCTACCGTCGCCTTGTGTACGCCGCCGAGCACACGCTTCGTCTTCTTTCCAGGCGCGGACGGTCCCATCACTGCCTGCCGCGCGCGCTCCCACGACACGTCGTCCATGGTGCAAACGCTCGAGAACGGCGGCGGTGACGTCGGGATGACGAGGGCCGCATGCACGGGAGCGGCGCGGCGCTGGGGCAATGAATTCAGCCCGAGTGCGTAGTGCAGCCCGACAGCGGTCCGAGTATGCTCCTCAGCGTCGACCGTGCAGTCAGGTGTGGGGGTCAGGGGCCACTCTAGGGACGCAACAGGGTGGAGACGGGCGCGCGGCCTCAGAGGTAAGATGCGCCTGGCGACGCTGTCGCTAGGAAGTATCTGGGCCGGTTTGGTGGGCTTCAGTTCGGGGGTAGGTGAGGTACCGCTGGGGACCGATGAAGCAGAGGTGGCGGCCGCTCCGGGGAATACGAGCTCGATGGGGATGTTTTCACCGAGGGTTCGCGTAAGTTTAGCCATTTTTCGAATACGGGCATCTGAAGATTTGATACGCCGATTCGGAGACAGTGGAGAGAGCGGAAGGAATGGAGAGAGCGGGGTTTGGGAAGGGGAGGGGGAAATGCACAGCACTTCCTCAGATAGACGCATAGCCGGAAATGCGACCGATACCTGGGTTTCCGGAGAAGAGACGGGCGGAAAATTGACGGAAATGGGGGACACAACCGTAGCGATGGATGCATTCCGAGGAATCAATATGTTTGCAGGTTTAGACTTCGTTTTCGTTTTAGGCGTCGTCGGCGTCGTGGGGGGCATTATGTTCGTCTCGTCTTCGCCAGGGATGGAGACGACTGTCTCTGGATGTACCCAGAATTCGGCCTTCAATATGCTGCCGAGGCTCGACGTAGAGTCGAACGACGACACAGATGATGAAGGCGAATGCGCGAAGATGCGGCCCTCCCGACGACGCGCTTTCAATAGACGAGTTGCACCGGCCGAGGCTTTAGAATAGTCGACACCTATGGGGAGTCGTACCACGAACGACTGAGCCGTAAGAGGAGTGCTGTACGTATCCTGGGATACAAAACTGGCGCTGTCGTTAGATTTGACGGCCTGGAAAGCGGCCGAAGTGGGAGGAGAAGGAAGGGGCCTCATAGAAAGTAAAGGTCAAGAACCAGCGGAGAGACGGGAGAACCATAGGTTGACGGAGCTCATTAAGTATGCGGCGGTAAACACAATAGGCAGCAGTAACCATTGTGACGTCACGCTATGTGACAACAATGTAGACAAAAGAAAAGACAACTTTGCTGTCGTTCTCGGCATTTGTACACCATGCAAGCACCCAAAGTTGGCCCAATTGAAAGTAGGTGATCAGAAGGGTGTTGAGACAGCAAGTCGACGTGACCGCGGAGATATTTAGCTGACGACCGTCGAGTGTTGGTGTATAGAAGCCGACCATCTGTTGGATGGAGTTCTTCCGCAAACCGGGAGGAGCGCAATGAGAGGACGGACAGCGAATTCGGCGGCGATGGCCAAGGGAGCACCGAGAGTTGGAGCAAGTTTGAGATCAAACGGATCCAGAGTGAACGTCGCCAAGGGGAGACGGGTTCCGGGTGGCCAGCGAATAAATATTACCAGAATACATCTATTAGCAAGTCCGCGAAGAGTCCGACACAACGATGTCCACTCGGTTTGAGTTTTGATGTTTCTGCTGTTCAGAACTTCTGGTTTTGGAAGAGAGCGTTTGTTTGGTCGACTGTACCGAAAGCCTCAACCATTACTCGGAGGCGTCCTTTTGCCATGATTCTGCTACAGTTCGTATGCGCCCTATTCTACCTTATTAATCTTTCTCTACGCGCCCGGGCATCCGCTTTGACGACTGCAATTGGCGCAAACGAACGACTATGTTTCTTTGCTGACGTGGACAAAGCTGGAGAGAAGATCGGCGTGCGTCGCAATCCATCTTCAATTGCTGACCCGCTGACTGGAGCGTTCAGTTTTATTTTGCAGTATGTGTGCTGTAACTTTCCCTGTCAAATATCTTAACTTACCTGGTTGTTGCAGGTGCAATCTGGAGGCTCGTTCGACATAGACTTTGACATCAAGGATCCAAATGACAAGGTCATTCTCGATGGCGAGCGCGAGCGCCAGGGAGACTATGTTCTTACCGCGAACACTGTCGGAGAATACTCCTTCTGTTTTGAAAACGACATGTCGACACTCACGGAGAAGCTTGTTGACTTTGACATCATGGTGGAGAGCGAGCCTCGGAGAGAGGCGCCTGCGAAGCCCGGCCAGATATCAGAGCATACGAGCGCCCTGGAGGAGAGTGTGTTCCGTCTCAACGGAATGCTCATGAACATCAAAAGAACACAAAAACAGTGCGTTCTCTTATTGTGTCGGTCAGTCCGTGACCAACGTGTCCTTTAGCTTCCACACGCGAGAAAACCGCGGCTTCTCGATTGTCAAATCGATACAAAAGTGAGTCCTCCATAGCAACACCCATGATGGAGGCTGAACAATGTTTCTCAGCCGCTTGTTCTGGTACGGGGTGCTGGAGAGTCTGGGCGTAATAACAATGGCCGTGTAAGTCAACCTTTACTTGCGTGTGAACGAACGGGCCTCATTTCGTGACAGTTTCCAGGTATATGTGCTGCAGACGTTCTTCACAAAGACCGGGCGTCGGTACAAGGTGTAATGAATGTGTTCTGTACTTCTACTCTGGACAACGATTCGTGGCTTCCTTCCCATCTGCGATAACCTGGAAGATCAATTCAAAGCTGAAGACTCGTTCTACTCCGCACGTTGATATTCCTTCATCCAAATCTTCTCTGAGCTGCCCTACTAAGTCTTGAATATGCGTATCAGCCGCGCTTCCGCAATGCTCTTCCGACAGAGTGGACATGAGCGCGAACTACTCATCACCCCGTCGGAGCATTCTTTGCACATTGCCAGATGACTGCGGAAGCAAATCAGACCCAGAAACGAGGACCGGATGGACCGGAGAGGCCAACGCACCCGCAGTCAACTGCCGCCATAATGGCTTCCTCATCCCGACAAATAACACAGAGACCCGAGCACTCGGCTGGTGTCTGTTGCTCAGCACTCGGCCCTCTTGTGCCCTTCCAGCGCAGACGTAAACGGCTCAATGAGCTTGCTTTGACACGTGCAGAACGTGAGATCAGGACCGAGCGGGGAGGCGGTGTGCCACCTTCAAAGCCTGGTGGTGAGATGTCGGTACGTCGAGGTCAAAGGCGTGGAGTAAATTACCCAAGACGACGTTAGGCAGCGCTGGGAACACCTGTTGTGGAGCGGCTACACCCTGAATGAGTCAAATGGGATTGAGCATAGCAATGTGCGTGCCAGATAATCCGATGAGGCCGAGGCGCGCGCGCGCTAGTCCCGACAATGCTTGAGTCCTGTGAGGAGGCGAACGAGGTGAAACGATGGTAGGTTCGTGCGGGTTACCCAGGATAACGACAGTCGGAGGGGGCGAGGAGTTCTGGTGTGTATCCCCTACAACTGAATCAGTGAAGTGGGGCTTACAATGATAACTGTGCGTGCAGGACAATCCAATGAGCTCGAGGCGCGTGCGTGTTAGTTCCACCGAATCCTCATGTACTCGCGCAGGAATGACCTGATGCGGAGGATGGCTGTCTGGAAATGATAGTGTCAACAAAAGGACTGAGAAAAAATGGCCATCGCGTACAAGAAAGCTCAAGGAGCTCGAGGTGAGCGGTGGTCAATGAATCCATTATTTCGAGTTCAGCATTAACTGGTTGCATTGGGAAGCGGTCAAGCAGTGTTAAACTCGCTCGCGCATTTAAAGCCTCAA
This sequence comes from Mycena haematopus, assembly GCA_029281435.1. Classification (NCBI taxonomy): domain Eukaryota; kingdom Fungi; phylum Basidiomycota; class Agaricomycetes; order Agaricales; family Mycenaceae; genus Mycena; species Mycena haematopus. The sequence continues at coordinate 55,745 of JARJCV010000252.1, forward strand.
GGCTGCAGGCATGCAGTATACGTATTCAGTCTCATGGACGCCATGGTCCGCTGTATGTCCCCGGTCGCTCACTAAAAGTAAGCGTTCTTGAGGCCACAGGAAAAAATCATCAGTAGCAAATACAGTTCAAGTTGAGACCACGAAACAATTTTACAGAGTAGACCGTCAAGACTTAAATATACGTATCAGCCGCGCTTCTGCAATGCTCGTCCGACAGAGCGGACATATGTTGGAATACAAACCGATGCAGCCGCCATGCCGGCGGCTATGCAAGCATCTTTTCTCTTCTTCTATGCTTCTATATGCTCTCTCATTTGTATTTAAACTGTAGTATCTTACTGAATGAAGTTAGTTCTTCTGCGAACTTCCCCCACTCTCAGTTACATCTTCTATAGGTTATAGGGCCCCGCCCGAATCCAAATTCTCCACACACATCTTGTCGACAAACTTTTCTCTTACCTCTACACCATGTCCACCACCAACTCGAAGCTCAGCGACTATTTCCTGCGCGTGCCGAAGTGCGAGGCAGACGGGACCAATTGGAGCGTCTACAAAAATCGCTTTCAGTATGCCGCCGACGCCGCCGGACTGGCTGACCATTTAGAGGCCACTCACCTTGCTCCCACCGCTCCGACCACCGCTAGCCCGCCTACAACCGCCGACATCGCCGCCCTGGAGGCGCACGAGAAAGACTTGAAGACGTTCAAGTCTGGCCAGGCGATCATCAAACAGGCCATCGCGAGTTCGATCCCGGATCCGCTGTTTTTGCGCGTCAAGGACGAGAAAATAGCGTCGGGCCTATGGAAGAAGGTGTCGGAGGAATTTGAAGTGAAGTCAAAGATGGTTACTGTGGATTTACAACGCAGGCTACAAGATGAGCGCTGCACAGAGTCCGGGGATGTTAGAACTCACCTCGCGAAGTTGCAGACCCTTCGCACCGACCTCATCGGCATGAGTGCCGATCCGGGCAATGACAACTTCACCGCCATTATCCTCGGCTCGCTCCCGCCGAGCTACGATCCCTATCTCTCCGCCATCACGGCGACCTCGACCCTACTCGGGAAAACCTTGTCCCCCGACGACCTCATCCGTGGCCTCAACGAGGAGGCCGATCGCCGCGCTCTCAAGCGCAAGTCCAAGAAGGACGACAGCGACATTGTGTTCACCGCGGGAGATCGCAAAGGCGGCCGTAAAGGCGGCGCGTCGAAGTCCAATGTGGAGTGTTACAACTGCCACAAGAAGGGGCACGTCAAAGCTGATTGTTGGGCGAAAGGCGGAGGAAAGAAAGGGCAAGGGCCGCGTGGAAAAGGAAAGGGAAAAGGAAAGGGGAAAGAGGAAGCAAATACCGCCGCCGAGAAGGACAACGACGGTGTGTGGATGGCGTGGGTCGAAGAAAACCTACGGTCATTCCGGGCCGAGTTCGGTGAGATCGAGCACGGCGAACCCGCAGCGCAAGGCAGTGCGGGATGTTGGCTGTCCGACGACGAAGACTTCTTGGATGACGAAGAAGACGGTTCGGTCAGCGACACCGTGGACGGCACGTCCAACCTGGAAGAAGGAAAATCAGACATGCGAGAAAGCGACGCTGAGTCCTTACCCGATTTCCTCTCCACATATTTTTCTGACGACATAAAATGTTGCGATGTCAGAAAGACGACTTCTCTGGATGGGCCGGACCACCCACCAACCGTCCTCGCTGAAGATCTTGATGATTGGGTCAAGTTATCTGTCAACGAGTTGATCAGAAATCAAGAGGACAATGAAGAGGAAAAGATTACCTCGTCCTTTGATTCAGCTATGCTCGCCAACGGGTCGAGCACCCCCAACTTCGAAACGGAGCTCTACGACTCAGGAGCATCCCGCCATATGTCCCCGCACCGACACCGCTTCATCAACTTCACCCCCATCACGCCGAAATCCATCACCGCCGCAGATAATGGTACCTTCCAGGCTATTGGACAAGGCGACATGCACATCAGTATTCCGAACGGAAACAGCACGGCCACAATACTCCTGAAGGGAGTGTTGTACGCGCCCAAGCTAGGACTCACCCTCGTCTCGATCAGTAAAATCACTGATGCCGGTTTCGCGATTTTATTCCGCGACGACTTCTGCAAGATTTTCGATAAGAAACGCAAAATCCTCGGTATCATCAAGAAGACGAACGGGACGTACCGAGTCCAGCATGCACCAGGGGATACCACCGGAATTTTTGCCGGGAGCGCTGTCGAGACCGTCTCCGCTGACGAGTTGCATCGCCGCATGGGCCACATCGCGCCGGAAGCGGCCAAGCGTCTCGTGAATGACGGCTTGGTTGCTGGGATCAAGCTCGACGGATCCTCGGCGATTAAATCCTGTGATTCGTGTGAGTACGCGAAAATGACCAGGAAACCGGTTGCGAAAGAGCGCAAGGAAGAACGGGCCGCCGCCATGGGCGACATGGTACACTCGGACGTGTGGGGACCTTCGCCGGTTCGAACCATCAATCACCGTGAGTATTACTCCAGCTTCACGGATGACCATACTCGTTGGTTGCGTTTGTACATCCAGCGCACGAAGGACGAAACCCTCAGCTCGTATCAGGCCTACGAAGCGTGGCTCTCGACGCAGTTTGAGGCAAAGATCAAAAAGTTTCACTCCGATCGCGGAGGGGAATTCTGGAGCGGAGAATTCGACACTCACCTTGCGAAAGCGGGTACGGAGCGAAGTTTCACCGTGCACGACACGCCCGAACACAACGGCGTCTCGGAGCGGCTCAACCGGACGATCCTGGAGCGCGCGCGTGCGATGCTACACAGCAGCAGCCTCCCCAAATTTTTGTGGGGCGAGGCCGTGATGCACGCCGTCTATCTGAAAAATCGGACATCAACGCGCGCACTCGACGGCAAGACGCCGTACGAGATGGCTTACGGCCGGAAACCGAACCTCGCGTACCTTCCGGAATTCGGCGCGAGGGTCTGGGTGCACGATACGAAGGGCAGCAAACTTGACGGCCGGGCGGAAGTCGGCCGTTGGGTGGGATTCGACGAAGTGAGCAGCGGGCACCGGATTTATTTTGAAGGCAAGCATCGGATTGCTGTGGAACGAAGTGTTAAATTCGACAAGGACGATGTGCTGGTACCCATACCAGACGAGCTACAGCTTGAGGGGGAGCAGGAGGACAACAATCAGTCCTCGTCTGCAAATAAAAACCCCAGCACGCACCAAAATCCCGTTCCACCTGCAGCCGCCGCTCCTCCTGTTACCCCGACAGCAAGCCCACCTCACACACCACCTCACACACCTCCTTCATCCTCGTCTACCCTCTCGTCGTCACCCTCCATCGATAGGCTCAAGCGCGATTTGGCGCGTACCGACCCACTTGGTCCAGATTTCGAAGAACCCGACAACGTTCCCACGGGACGTGGCCAACGCGTTCGGAAGCCTTCGGCATACTTGCGCGACCTCCAGAGTGGTGTTGGGAGCACCAGCAACCGTCCATCCGACGCTCGAGTGCCCAAGGGAATCAGAGTACCCGAGGTAACCACAGTGGAAGAGGAAGCCGAAATGGCCGCCAGCGCGGAGCCAGCTGATGATTGGGAGATGGTTGCCGTCCTTGAGCACGGTCTGGTCGCTGCTACCTCGAACGCAGAGGCGCTGGACCCATCGACGTTGGCGGAAGCGAAAGACAGAATTGATTGGCCGCATTGGGAAGCGGCAATCCGGACCGAGCTTGATGCGCTAAAGTCCGCGGGCACGTGGGAAATTGTTCCTCGTCCGAACTCTCCTCGCAACGTCGTCGATTCTAAATGGGTTCTACGCATCAAGAAGAACGCCGCCGGTGAGATCGAAAAATACAAGGCGCGTCTCGTAGCGCGTGGATTCACTCAAGTCCACGGCGTCGACTTCTATGAGACCTTTTCTCCCACGGCCAAACTCGCCTCGATTCGACTCGTTCTCGCGATCGCCGCCCGGAACGACTGGAACGTCGACATGTTCGACTTCAACAGCGCATACCTCAATGGGGAACTCGATCCCGACGAAGAAATATTCATGGAACAACCGCCGAGCTACGAATTCGCGGATCGCGCCGCTTTCGTACTCAAACTCAAGAAAGCGCTGTACGGATTGAGGCAGGGAGGCCGTAAATGGGACGAGACACTTTCCCGCTCCCTTGCTCAACTCGGGTTAACTCAGTGCTCCGTCGATCACGCCGTATTTTTTGCACGTGATGACGGCCATATCACCATCATGGCTGTTCACGTTGATGACTGCACAATCACCGGCAGCTCGCCGGAGCTGCTCGTGCAGTACAAGTCCAAGATCGGGTCGCACTTCAAGATGACGGACCTCGGTCCTGTCAGCTGGCTACTCGGCATCGAAATCAGACGCAACCGCGAGGCGCGTACGATTTCGCTTTCTCAGCAATCGTACCTCGAGTCGATTCTCGAACGCTTCAATTTTGCTGATGCCAAGCCTCTTGCGATGCCGATGGACCCGAACGTGCAACTTACGACGGAGCACTGCCCGAGGAGCATCAAGGACACCGCCGCGATGAAGCGTATTCCATACCGCGAGGCGGTTGGCTCGCTGATGTGGGCTGCTGTTGGCACGCGCCCCGACATCGCATTTTCCGTGGGCGTTCTATCAAAATTCCTCGATAACCCCGGCCCGGCGCATTGGGAAGCCGTTAAACGCGTCTTCCGTTACCTCCAAGGCACGAAGGACTTACGCCTCACGTACGGCGCGGGGAAACCTGGTTTGGAAGGATTTTCGGATGCAGACGGGATGTCGCAGGAACACAGGCACGCAATTTCTGGCTATGCATTCATCGTTGATGGTGGTGCAATTTCTTGGAGTTCGAAGAAGCAGGAACTCGTCACGCTCTCGACAACGGAGGCCGAATACGTCGCGATGACTTATGCCGCGAAGGAAGCCGCCTGGCTCCGCAACCTTATCGGCGAGCTCTTTCGTCCCCTCGAGCACCCCATCACTCTTCACGGTGACAACCAGTCCGCCATCGCGCTCGCCTATTCCGACATAGGCCAATTTCATGCTCGCACGAAGCACATTGACATCCGGTATCATTTCATTCGCTACGTTATTGCGAACGGCACCATTCGGCTCATTTATTGCCCCACCAATGACATGGTCGCCGACACTCTCACCAAAGCTCTGCCGAGCGCCAAGGCCAAACACTTTGCGGTCGCCCTCGGACTTCGTTCGGTTTGAGGGGGAGTGTTGGAATACAAACCGATGCAGCCGCCATGCCGGCGGCTATGCAAGCATCTTTTCTCTTCTTCTATGCTTCTATATGCTCTCTCATTTGTATTTAAACTGTAGTATCTTACTGAATGAAGTTAGTTCTTCTGCGAACTTCCCCCACTCTCAGTTACATCTTCTATAACATAAACGCAAACTGCTCATCACCTCGTCCGAGCATTCTTTGCACATCGCTAAATGACTGGGCGAAAGTTAGACGTCGAGCATAACAGATAGAGCGCAATCCAAGGCAACCTACCCGCAGTCGACGGCAGCCATAATGGCTTCCTCGTCCTGACATATGACACAGAGACCTGTGCGCTCAAGGTCGGGTGTCCGCGGCTCAACTCTCTCTAGCTCTTCCAGTGCAGAGGCAGAGAAAATTATAAGGTCATTTGGAGGGTTAGGGTTGTTGGCCTGAGGACGTGGGGGTGGGCCAGAACGTGACACCAAGATCGAACGGAGAGGCGTGCTAGCTTGAGGCCTCGGTGGGCGAATAGTACGGCGGGGTGGGTCAGGACGCGGATGGGGAGGTGTGCTGGCTTGAGGACGTGGGGGTGGGTCAGGACGCGGTGGGATGCGTATACGGCGTAGAGTTAGAGGCTCATCAGCGAACAGCTCATCTAACAGCTGATCAGCTGCTACAAAATCGGCAGGGGGCAGTGGGATGCGTGTACGGCGCACAGTCGGAGGATAAACGCCTAGGACAGCGCTAGGGGGCGGTGGGAAGGTATGGTCGGGAGAGACTAGTGCTGAATCAGTCAAATAGGAGTGTGAGTGATAATTATGCGTGCAATCTAGTCCAATGAGCATCAGGCGCTCACGCGCCAATTCCGACGACTCGTGTACTTGTCGCGGACTCTGAGGGCCGCCAGTGCGTGAAATGTTAACCTGATTCAAATTTTCACGGCGGCGGGTACGTGGGGGCGGGCTACCCCGCACAGCACGAGGGGGCGGTGGGGCAGCATGGTGCGGACGACGAGATACTGAGTAGATGAGAAATAGTCAAGAAGACACAGAACGGGAATGAATGGGTATTTCGCACAAGACAGTCCAAAATTCTCGAGACGAGCGCGAGCCAATGAGTCCATTGTTCCAAGCCAAGTTCAACGTTCAGCAGGGTGTGTTCAAGCCGTGCATCAGGAAAACATAATGTAACTATGGGCCCTATGCAGCGCTTGATAGCGCTTTATAGCACTTGAGAGCACTGCATACTGGCCATAGTTACATTATGTTTTCCTGATGTGGCTCAAGGGGCTTCGGAGATAAGAATAGCCGACGTCGGCTAGGGGAGGGGGGGGTCTGGCGGGGCCTGGAAAAAAACTTTTGTAGGTCAAAAGTTTTTGGGCCGGAAATAGCCTTGTTTGCATATTAGGACCACCAAGGTGATCAATCGGCACTATACTCTTCAAAATACACCTCAATTTTACTTTACAGTCGATACCTCCAAGCATCGACCCCGCCGAGCCCGCCGCCATCAACCATCAGTGATTTTCGGAGCGTTCCGTGACCACGGCTCAGGCAACAACATTGGCAAAATTCGCAATCGTGTCCTCCACTGCTTACAGGCGCTCCAAGTTAATACCTCAATGGCGAAACAAAACACAAAAATGTATCTGACTTGTTTTAAATTGTTTAACACTGGACAATTAAGTAACAGGCAATTGACACGGGGAAACTGCATGCACATACAGTTTGCGTACAGTATTGTCAGTAGGCCGCTGGTACACTCGCCGCTCGGCAGCGAGACCAACTCATCAATCATTCCTGGGAGCCGGCCGCGTCGGTCCGGGCTAGGGGTGAGAACCACCTTCCCGATATGGAAGGGGGGAGGGGTCAGCGAACCTCTAAAAAAAAACTTTTGTAGGTGATATCTTTTTTTCTTATCTCCGAAGCCCCTTGATGTGGCTTATCAGTTAAGCGCCTCGAAGTCTGCAGCCGAGCGCCGGGTATTCCCAGCAGCTTTCTCAGCCCCAACCCAGCCCACTTTTTCTTGCAGGTATTTTCAGACGATGAATCAATCGATTTCAGGATCCGGAATATACAAGATGCTGAAGGAGAGTAGGAGAGATCGCGGCGGAGAAAGAATTGAAGACTCGAGGAGGCATAATCTAATCTACGCGCGATAAGATATCCTCCCGATAACTGCTTACAAATGAATAGATAAGATAAGATATCACTGGGGAACAGAGCCGAGTACATACAAGGCAAAAAAAAAGGAATCTCCAACACAGCTGAGGAAGCCATACAAGCTTTTAAGTACCGTGGAGTCTAAGGCGGTCCTCGTCTGTCCTCGTCTTGGTCCTCGTGGAGTATTTCGTGGTAAGGGTGAGATACATCAAATTGAGCCAGAATTTTGAACAGGGATATTCAAATCACAGATTTGATGAATACGCTTCAAAAAACGGGCACCATTTACCACAGAAAGAAGTAGGAACGAAGCAGGAAGTGCTTGATCCTATGTAAAAACTGCAGCGCTTTCGAGGCCCACAGTCGCCGCTGAAGCGCAGCCTCAAGATCCCCGTGCTGGACAAAATTTTGGCATTTAGGACGAAAAACCTAAGTTCTGGCCGGACAAAAACGAAGTCTCACTGACGGAAAACCTAGGTCCTGTTGAACAAAAAGTCGAGCCTCAGTAGCAATCTAAGCCAGTGTTGAGGCAAGATTTTGAGCCGAATGGACTTCGCAGTGCAAGAAATGCTCCAAAGCACCGTCCAGAGGTGTGAAACAAGGCATTGATCGGAAATTTTGCAATTTTCAGGGCCGTTGGAACGCCAAATTAACCCTTTCTGAGACCATCAGCTAGGCTTTGTCCGGCCAAGCATTGTGCTCTTGCGAAAAAATTTGTCCGCACTGGGCCGTTCGGGGGGTTAGCCTCCAAAGCCATAAACCAGGGTCCTGCAGCCTCTCGGACCCGACTGTGTACCATATTTGTACTTGCAGTAGAGGCTTGATGCGCGATCTGTCAAAGAAATGATAGAGATCCAACAGCTCGGGCCAGACTCTGGGCTTATTCACAAACAGAACTTTAGTTCTTGTTTGTGTCTAGGACCCTAAAATGTGACAATTCGGCTTATATAACTTGCCTTAAGGGGCTTTCGGACTCTTTCGGATCCGTACATAACCGATCAGCTGTGCACTGATTGCACTTGCACCTCTTGCACCCAATTCGAGGATCGAGCCCTTGTAAAATCACTGTAAAAATCCGATGATTTCACGAGAACATGGAGGACTCAAAACCTATAGAAAACCATTGTGCTCGGTCGCTTGCCAAAGCAATACAGTCAATGTACGACTAAAGACTCGGAGCAGCTTGGATTTTGCTTGCATTAGACTGTTTTTTTTATAATGATTTACGACGACCGCTAGTAGATATATTGCCAGTTTCTTATCTGTTTGTGCCCACCGCTTGTCGGCCATCCACTTTCATGGAAGGAAGGAAGGAAGGAAGGATGTATTACTGCCACGGTCCCAATAAGGAACAAGCAGGTACTGTACCGACACACAATACGTCCATAATTGTATGCTACAGTCATCAACCGCCCACTCACTGTGCTAATCGAGTCACTCTCCACGGAGCAAACGACCTCTCACGAGATTTATGTCTGTGGTGGCTTAACTGTGGCTTATCCCGATTGGGGTAATCACGCACCCACGGTGTAATCATAGTCACAAAATAATCTTTATTTATACCATAGCGTGTCCAATATGCCCGCTGTTGCCTTCAATGCGGCGGCGGCGTCGTCCGCGCGCTGATGAGCCTGGCATTGGGCCAGCCTAGCAATTTTCCAATTTTGCTAGCGCTACTATAATTATAAGCGCCCAGGGCGCTTAACATACCATCTTCACTGAGGGCTGATGTCATATCCGGGCAGTCAGTTAAAGGGGTACAACGTATCGCGGACCACTAGGATAAGGTTGTGTAACGCTTCTGGTAAAGTCGCGGAGCCAAACGAGGCCGAAAGGAGTATCCGCGAATAAGTGCTCAACCATCCTGGAAACGGATTGGAGTAACTTCACGTCCCTGATTAAGGATATCTACGAGGGGAATCCATCTAGGAGCAATATTGAACTATCCATTGGTACCTAGGCATGAGCCAGTACTCGCGGGCCGTCAGGCGGCAATTCTCGGAATCCCAAAGCGGTTGTACAAAGGAGTATAACTTAGCGGGGATAATACCTGATAGTCAGGGGGTCAACTGACCATTGAGGTGGGGCTCTATCTTGGTAATTCTACCAAGGCTGAGCTGCGCGCCAATCAGTTCCTATGAGGAATTGATTACTCCGGGCTTACTGAGCCAACTTGGTCGTCTGACCACGGCTTTAAGGCCAAATTAGGACTTTGGTCCACAGATACCCATATCTATACTCCATTCATCTTTAAATCCGGCTGACTGACCCAGAAATCGCTAATTATAGCTCAATAACGCCGACTAGCCTTAGCTAGTCAGCGAGCTATCCCCATCTCAGAGTTTGTTTCTATTTTGTTTGTATCCGCGTTTGGGTTCTTGAAGTGTATAAAAGGCAATGTAATATTCTAGTTTAGACAGTGAATCTCACCCCGTCTCGTTGGACGTTCAAGCACCTAGTGCTTAGCGCCTAATCTGATAGTTCTTGGGAGACACTCGGAGAACCATTAGAAGCTATTAAAAGTTTCGTTTGGGTTTCTTGCAATATATTGGTTTTGTTGGATCATATCAGTTTGCGCGCGAGATATTGTGATATAAGGATACGAGAACGAACGCGAGAACACGGATTTGATAACAACGGACTTGTTGGCAACTGTCTTGAACGTACGAGACTATTCGCGAATAATATTTGCACGGAACTTGGACTTGAAACTAAGTCGCTCTTGTGGAGTATTTCTCCAAAAACCCTCAACAACTACCATATTGTTATAAAACCCACTTTCTTGTCTTTCTAGTCGCTTCCGCGTCTAGTACAAGCCTTGATAGTCGAACTTCAGTCTTGCAGAGTTGAAATCACACTTCGCTCACACAAGAACTAAGTCCAAATTGCCATAATCTATACTGGATTAGAACCCCGAACCCGCACGTAGATTGCAGTGTGTTGTTAGTGTTGTGTGTTGCATATAGGACTTGGATATTCCAGTTCAGTAAAGCGCATATTTCACATATAGCCCCGCAGTCAGCGTTTCATCTGGAGCCCACCGCGAGGGTTCATTTGGTCTTACTTCTTAAGAAGTAATTCTGCACAAGACAGTCAAGAGACTGTTAAATCTTGTTTCTGGACTACCAAGTCTTGAAATTCAAGAATTATACCTTGAGTCGGGTCTTGACTCAAGAAGGACTTAACCAGTCGTTCATCCACGATTAAGGTTTTACCTTAGTCAATATTTCTACGAGTGTAGAAATACCAGAGATCGCCGCGGACGGTGAACTCGAACCCGCAGTCCCTGGTTTTCCAAAGCCTACTCCACGTCGTTCTGGTCGTCATTCTACTCCGGTAGATATACCTCCTTTACCAAGTAGAAGAAAGAAACCCTCTGCAGCAGATCGTGCTAGATCTGAAGTACAATCTCAGACCCTATCTCGTTCAGCAGCTCATAGACGAGCACAAGCACTATCCGCGGATAGTCCTTTAGAACCTAGTCAATCAGGTTCTGCTTTGGATTCTGTGTTAGAGGAACCTAGAGTTCCCCTAGTATCTCAATCCAGTTCGCAAACCCTTTCGTCTCAACCAACGCAACCCGCGATGGATGACAACGAAAATCCCGCTCCTGCCAATAATGGGCAGCGAATTGCTAGTTTCAAAATTCCATATGTATGGGACGCGAATAGTCCAAAGTTCACCTCGGATAATTATGAGGACCTTATGACTTTCGTGGATCATGTTGGACAGATCTTGAAATTGGCCGGTATAGAAGATGATGCGCAAAAGAAAGAGCACTTCACTAGTTATCTCCCTACGAGGAAGAAAGATAGTTGGAGGAGCTTGCCATCCTATACGGAAGGTTCTTACGAGGACTTTCTAAAAGAAGTGTACCTTAGCTATCCAGAAATTAAGTCTGAGAAAGCGGGTACCATCGAAAATTTGAAGCGACTCTGTGCGCGGAATAAAGGAATAATGGTTACTGAAGAAGGACGGCTGAGACGATTTGGTGTTGAATTCCTCACGGAAGTCAACAAGCTAATGGCTGGTACTAAGGCCTTGCTCACGAATCAATTGGCTTGCGACTTCTATTATGAAGCGCTTGAGTCCTCCTTCACCGCGACACTTAAAATGTCGATCAATAGTGCCATCCTTATAAAAGCCCAAGTTCCTGGACTTTTAGCCGCAGCGGCAGCCGCAAACGCGGATGGTGCAGCAGTCGCGAATAATGACGATGACCGAGCAGAGGATCCTGTTAAGATACAGGACCTCATAAAATTGGCAGAAACTCTGGCTAAGAGCCAAAAGAGTCCCGCCTCCACCTTAACAGGAAGTTCGTCGGCTAGAAGGCCTGACAGCTTCCCTTTGGTGAAAAGCGAGCCTCTAGAGGAAAAGTTTGAGGAAGTAAACGGAGCCATAGCTCAGTTGAGAGACCAGTATGCGATAAGCCAGAAGGCTAGCGAACTTCGTCACACTGACTTGTTGAAATCTCTTCAACAGTTGGCGAAGGACTCGGCTCCAACTTTGGTTCGCGATCCTCCTCCCCATTTCCAGAGTCGCTCCAATTTTGCGTACAACACGCCAGGCCAGAGTCGATGGCAAAGCTCTAATGAAAAAGGGGAGCGTCCAGAAAATAAAGGATGTTACTATTGCGAAGAGACGGACCATTTCTCGCGCGATTGCAAACACAAAGCCGAACATATTGATAAAGGCTTGTTAGCAATTGAGAATGGAAAGCACAAGCTTGGTGACGGAAATTATATTCCTGGAGGCCCTGGAACTCAGAAGCAG
>JARJCV010000253.1:0-67797 GCA_029281435.1 Mycena haematopus
CGTTGCGGGTCTTCTGTTTCTTAACCCTGCGATGGTGCGCATCAGCGGACGAGCGGACTGGCCGCGCCATATTCCCGCGATCTTGCGTGGGGATGGGCCCTGCAAGTCGACAGACATATGTCTGGTGCTGACCATAGAGAAGCTTCTGTGGGACCATATGGGCGAGGTGCAATGGAGGATGAGCCGTGCTCGTGTAGCACGTATGAAAGCGGATGGATGGGCGGTTGCGGTGTACGGGACGCATAGTGACACGATGAGTGCGCACTCCATTTCCCATCATGATTGTCATGAAGTTCACATCATGCTTTAGTTTCCGACATGGAGTCGGCGTCGCTTTGGAAAGAGGTAGTCAAATGAACGTTGGATCATGCACCGATGTCGAAATTGTTGAAAGGCTTGTACCCGCATGCGGAGCAGTCTTGGCTCCTGATTTTGACCGTCAAGTCTGCGACAGTGTTTCTCTATTTCATCCAAATGTGAATTTTTCGTCTTGAGTGTCTTGACCAGCGCTGGCGATTTTTAACTATGAATGAGGGGACGGGGATGTATCTGCTTATAGGATTAATTGGTGGTGCCGCGACTCGGACAGAGTGTAGCGGCCTGGTTACAGCTTGTGCTGGCATCCGAAACACGCACCCGCCTGACCATCCTAGAGCAATAGTACCAAGGGCTAGTTCATGTAAGTATAAAAGCCGCTGTTGACCGAGGCGGTCGCTTTCATTCCGTGAGAAGCAAACCCCTTTCTGAAAGACCCGGGTTTCGACTCCCTGCGGCGGTACGCAAGGTTGTCGATGTCGATCTACGTTTTCCTATTGTCAATCTTTCCAAAAACTGCGTTGATTCCTGTAGTGGTAAATGGAATAAGCATTTGAGTGTCGAACAATGATAATATTCAACCAAGCCCCCTATTGGGCTGCACCGCCACACCCCAGAACAGGGATCAGTCACACCGTCACACACCGCCTCATCAGGACCATCTCCTCGTCTTCGAGGACACATCGATTCCAGCACCCAACGCCAGCACACAACCACCATGACAGACAGGATAAAAGAGGTGCGTCCCCTCTTCACCCACCATCCACAATACCCACACCCTTCAGCGTCTCGTCCAACTGCGCGGTGAAGTCGACTCTGCGACACTGCGAGCAGAAACCGCCGAAGCCCACGTCAAGGAGCGGGACCAGCTCCTCCTGGAGCGCGATAACGATATAAAGTCCCTCCAAGTGAAGCTCGACAATGCGGAGGCGGCGCTGGAGAAGGCGGAGGCGGGGCTGAAGGAAGCCAGCGCACGGGTGCGCGAGCTCGATGTGAAGGCGGAGCAGGCGGAGAGGCAGCAGATTGCGGCGGAGAAGGAAAGGGATGGGTGGGAGGCGAAGGCCGAGGTGCGTTTTGTTTCATTGCTTTTCGTTTCGCTTGCGTTTGGTTTTCCTGGATTCGGTGTGCGTTGCGACGTGCGATCCGTGGCGATTCCGCGCGATGCCTTGTCGATATGAGAGCTAATACTCGTTGTTGTTTCCCTTAGGCCGTAGAAGCGAAGTACCAGACTGCGAAGGCCGAGCTCGATAGGCTCGTCGCAGAGATGGAGGGGCTTTAGATTGATCTACCCGCGAGTTCGACGGCGATGTAGACGATGCAGTTTACAGGAGGCGACTATTTGGCGGGGGGAGAAGGTTGTATACACACGCTCTGGCGCTGTACGTCTGTCTTGTTTTTCAGTTTCAGTTTTACACTCTATTCCATTTCGTTTCTGTTACTATAATTCTTTGTTTGCTTGATTCTGTTATCACCATCTATCGTCGCATCATCGCTCATCGCTCAGCCTTGGTGCCCTCGCCATCTGAGTCCCTCGTTCCGGTTCGATCGTTTGGTTCCTCCTCTCGCGATCGCCGCCGCCGCCTCTTGTCTTTGTCTTCCTGGTACTTCGACCCGACTTTCCACTTCTTGTCGACCGCGCGGTTCCAGTCCGATATTTTCCCGTGGATATGCTTGCCTCGACCCGGGCGTTTGCCAACCCTCCCTGTCTTGCTTCTCCTCTCGCCTTGTGCCTCGTGTGCCTCGAGGACTTGGGACCGAGGACTGGGAACTGGCGCGCAGCCGTCACTGTCCTCGCTCTCCTGATCCCCCCTTCGCGCTCTATGTCTGTGTCTATGTCTACGTCCGCGCCCGTCCCACTCCTTCATCTCACTCGATTACGATTTTATTTTGACTTTTGATTTCGCTTTCAGCGAATTGCGAATTGTGTTCGCTGCTGACCGAACGCTATCTACGCGTGAACTTAAATCTGGACTCGCGCCCACCTCCGGAGCTCTGGCGTGTCCTATTCATGCTACCCTCGGCGGGTTATCGGCCTCAGACTATCTATGTATCTACGCGCGCACCCCTTCAAGCAGACCGCTCCGATTTTGATTTCAATCGATATCGATTTCAATCCTTCGAACGAAATTCGGGTCGCGTTACGAAGTTTATTCTGGTATCTGATCTCTGTGAACGAGCTCTGCACCTGTTGTTCCGTTTGCTCGTTCTTCTCGGGATGTCTACGTCTATGTCGCTTCTTTCCACTTGGGACGAAGGCGAACTTTTCTTCTGGATCAATGGACTCGGCACGCTGCACTTGACTCTATTGAAGTTCTCCCGATCCCAAACCTGAATCGACCTTGACCCTTGTCAATGGTTCCTTTTCCTTATTTCCGTGGTTTTCTGCGTCCCCTGGCCCTATTGTTTAAGCGTACATGAACTAAGCTCCACATCTGTGTGCTAGGCTCGGTTTCGTTTGTTCGTCGAACGTTCGCTCATTTTCTCATTCTCTTTTGGGTGTAATTCGCTCCCTTTCCACGCAATGCAGCCAAGACAGGCCGCTCCCGACGACCACGTCCGATGATTTCTTGAGCTTGTACATGCTAACGCGTGTGCCCGGGAGACCAAAAAATCCGGGATCAAAACGTACTTCTTCTCCCTGGATGCCGTCGTGGGGAGTCGAACCCCAATTATGCTTCGTACATAGTATACATTCTTCTAAGGAATGAAGGCGACCACCGTGGTCAACGACGGCTTATTATTCCTCTACTTACATATGTGCATGTACCCTAGGTAGAAAAGAATAATGCACGGCCGTAAACGACACGTCCTGTTGTTCCAGCCAAGACAAGTCGCTCGGACGACTTCAAGGTTGCCATGATCAACCAGCATATCCTTGTGCGGTGATTTCTCGAGAGTCTGTACTAACGCGCGTGCCCGGGAGCGGGGAAAAAACAGTTTTCGGTTCGACAATCGCATGCTATCGTGAGGAGTCGAACCCCGGATACGCTTCATATACCTAGCAGAGCGGGGGTTGGACGGAATGAAGGCGACCACCATGGTCAGCGACAGCTTATTCTTTAGCTTCCTTCACTTACCTTTAATGTAAGTGTTACTTACCTCTGTGCTTGTACCCCAGATGGAAAAAATAATGCACGGCCTTGGACGACACGTCCTCTTGTTCTAGCCAATAGAAGGCCCTCGGGACGACTTCAAGTTTGCCGTGATCAACCAACAAATCCATGTCCGCTGGTTTCTGGAAACCCGAGACAAAACATCGAAATCTCGGGTCCATGTTGTCGTGGGGGTCGAACCCCAGTTATGCTTCATACATTGAGCAAGCATTCTCTTCTAAGGAATGAATGTGACCACACTGGTCAACGACGGCTTATTTTCCTTCACTTACCTTTACTATAAGTGTTACTTACCTATGTGCATGTACCCCAGATGGTAAAAAACGAACTGTTCGAGCCAAGAGAAGGCTTTGAGGGCTTGCATGATCAACCAATATATCCTTGTGCCGGGATTTCTCGAGAGTCCGTAGAATGCACGCGCCCCAAGACAAAATCCCGGGTAAAAGAACACAAAGAAGAAAAAGGTGATTTCAAGAGTCGTTCCAGTTATGCTGCTGACGGGGAGTCGAACCCCAGTTACTCTGTATCATTGAACATATAATATGTAAGGACTGACGATGCCACCGCGGTCAACGACAGCTATTCTCCCTTTACCTTGAAGGGTTACCTACCCCTCATGTATGCCGCTTTCGGATAGACCGGTGTTCCAGGAAGTCGAAGCCCAACCTTCTTATTTTAAACCCGTCGAGGCATTTCAAGCGAGTATAATGCCACCGTGGTCCACACACACAGCTTTTGTTAGCATTAATTGATCCTAATTAATGATAGGCGAAGGGATGTTTCCGACGTCATTTATCGTTGATCGGCTTCAATCGGGTGAGACCGCATTCGGCCAATTGTGGGTAACCTGGGGGAGCCCGACTCCCTCAAACTCACGCGCTAGACATCTATGCAACCCATTCGGAGGGTTTAGCATGCGTACTGTAAATTTCAACAAGTCCAAGTTCAACAGCGCACGTGCATGGTCCGTGCGGCGAATTTGATCGCTGATGCACTGATGGCCAAGCGTTTCCCTCCTTTCTTTCTTTCGAATTCTTCTCCCCTCCTCCAGCGACACCGCTGGGTGAACACGGTACAACCTGTGTGCCATAGACAATATTGGTTGGCCGCGACCCTCCACGCATAAAGAACTGCGTGACCAGCCCTCCTCAAGCGCGATGATGAGATTCAAGTCCTCCAATCGAAAGCTCGACAACTCCGAAGGCGGCGCGGAGAAGGAGGGATGGTGATGCAAGGCGGAGGTGTGCTGCGGTGCGTTTCGTTTTCCTCATTCCCGTACAATCCGTGGCAATTCTGCAATCGCTACGATCCACCATCGATGAGAGCTGACACCCGCCCTCCTTCCCTTAGGCGGGTATACGGCCGGAAGTTATATACTCCCGGGCGCTGTCTGTACGTCTGCTATGTTTCTCAGTTTTACATTACTGTATCTTCCATTTCGTTCCATTCGAATATTTATCGTCGCGTCCCCTGCGCTCGTCATCTGTAACCCTCGCTTAACTTCGTTGGGATCGTTTGGGATCGCCGCTGCGTGTCTTGTCTGCTTGTGGGATCCGACCCGACTTGCCTTCTTATCGTCCTTCCTTTCGTCAACCGCACCTGACTCACGAGACCCGCCCACCACTCGGCTCACGACTACGTATCGAGGACGATCCACCCTGCATCCTCGCTCTACATAACTCACCCCGCTCCCTCCCGTCCTTCCAGCCCCATTTCGCAGTGCGTTCTGTGACCGGTGAGACGGGGTGGTTAGTCCTCCATTTGTGCGTTCATGCGGTGTGTTCGTTCGCGTGCGCGGGTGTGCCTGTGCCGCGTGTGGCTCACTCTGGCGAGCGAAGCAGTCATGTCGTGTCCCTCCCTGGCTCCGCCCCTCCAAGCGCTTTCTGGCCTATCTCGCTCATTTCGTATCCTCGTTCGATTCGATTCAACCACATCCCTTCCTCCCCTTCGATTCCGTTGTTTCCTCGGTTGACTTGCGTCGGGGCGCCCTCTTTGCCGTCGTTCTGAGCCTGCGCGGACTTGTTCTGCTTCGCTGCCTTCATTGCCTCCTTTCCTTTCATGTTCCTTTTCTTTTTTGGTGTCGCGCCTTTCGCTCCATGACTTCCCTCAAAGCGATTTCTTCCTTTTCTTCCCTTGCCGTCGGTTTCTGCTTTGCCTCGCACACAACTCGCATACCTTCCTTGGGAGCGTCAACGCTCAACGCCTCGGCCTCGCACTCTGCTGATCGAACCCTCCCGCCCCCTCAGGCTGCAGCTCATTTGGTTTGAGTTCGATTTCGTTGCGTTTGTTTCTGCCTACGATCGGTTGGTTTACCGTTTCGTGGACGATTCATCCTAGTCTCAGTGGGGCATTGGTATCAGGATATGTACGCGGTCCTTCAAGCACCGATTTCGATTTCGATTTCACTCCTTCGAAGGCTGCGTCGCATCTCCTTGCGTTGCGCTATTTATTGCAAACGAATCCTACCGTGATGCTACGCCTACGGGCTCTGAGTCCACATCTGTGTGCGATTTTTAGATTCAGTTACGTTCATTCTTCGTTCTTTTCGGATGTCTCTTCTTTCTCACGGGACGCAGCCAAGACGACTTTGCAGCATATCCGTATCAATTTTCGAGAGTCTGTTACTGACGCGCGTGCCCCCGAAGACCGACCAAAAGCCGCGAAAAAAAATACGGACCTTAGCCCAATGCTGTCGTGGGGAGTCGAACCCCGGTTACACTTCATATATCGAACAAGAGGTTCTGTAACGAATGAAGGTGACCACCCTGGTCAACGACAGGTTATTCTTCCTCGCCTTTAAGTGTTACTTACCTCTGTGCATGTACCTCAGATAGAAAAGAATGCACTGCCGTGTACGACACGTCCTCTTGACAAGCCCCTCGGGGCACTTTGCATTACATAACCAACATATCCTGTGAGTCCTGTCGGGCGATTTCTCGAGAGTCTGTACCGATGCGTGTCCCCTGAAGGCCAAAGCCGGGGGAAAAGAAGGCAAAGAAGATGAAAAAGAATCTTACTACAGTCGGCCATGCTGTCGTGGGGAGTCGAACCCCAGTTTCACTTCATATTAGTCTGGTGGGGGATCATTTTGTGTGTATTCAATGCTTTAGGGCATCACTGACACGGAATTTGTTGTGTTACACACTATTGAGTGTTTTAAAGTGCTCACAATTATCTTTGTAAATTTTGAGCAAGTTTTGCACTTGAACAACGTTCGCAGTGAAGCACGTTACTGAATCACGTGTTCGGACAGATCCAAAACGACGCGTTTTTCGACACGCGTTCTAGTGCATCCTTGAATATTCTAAATTGGCAGGTCTCGAGTAAACCTTGATGGAAGCTGTTCCCCACCAAATTTTACACAATTCAGAGGTATTCCATGCAATGGGAACGAAATCGGACTTTGATTAGGTAAGATTACATAATAGCTGTGCACTACAATCAAGACCCCGCGGTAACTAACAGACTCTATACTGTAGCATTTCGACCGAGTGTTCACGTAACGCGTAACAGGGACCTCTGAACTGAACACTTGCGACATTCGTAACGGTAACATCCAGATTTTGAGGCTCAAATACTGTACTATTCACACCGGAGATTGCCATCTTTCAGTTGAACTGATTGTTGACAAAAGCTAATTCGTTATCTAAAGTAACGACTCGGAAACCAGCTGAGCTGAAAATCAACCCAATTCTAGTTCTAACAGTTAATACTTTCGCACAACGGAAACCACAGCTATCAGTTTTGGATTTTGGCTAAACCAAAACATTATTTAGCGAATTTAGAGTTGGACGAACTGAAAATCAAAGTGAAAGCATTTGTTTCAGTCGCGAAAGCAGTTGAACCAATACTAAAACCAAAATATAATGTAGCGGTTGTGTTTCAGTTGAACCGATAAGAGGACCGAAACTTGAACCGATACTCCCAGTTTTGGTCCAACCAAAACTAAATGTTTTAGTTTTCAGTTGAACTGAAACATATGGTTTCAGTTTATATTTCAGCTTCAGCTGAAATCAAAAGCAAAACATTTAGTTTTGGTTATGTTTTGGTTCTGGTGTTGGTTCAACTGCTTTCACGACCAAAACAAATACTTTCAGGTTGACTTTCAGCTCGTCCGACTTTAAATTTGCTAAATAATGTTTTGGTGTAGTCAATATCTAAAACCGATAGCTGTAGTTTCCGTTGTACTGAAAGTATTAACTGCTAGAACTAGAATAGGTTTGGTTTTCAGCTCAGCTGGTTTCCGGGTCATTACTTTAGGCAATGAATTAGCTTTTGTCAACAATCAGTTCAACTGAAAGATGGCAATCTCCGGTGTGATTTCGGTCAATTCTCGTGTCACGCGTCACAGGGCCCAAAATTTTCGAAATTTTTTCGAAAAGTCACGGTCACCGCGCGGATTTTCGAACATGCCGAAGAAGTCACAAAATCGGTGAAAATTGCTCAAAAAATTCCATTTTTTTCATGCGGGCACCTGTTTTGTGCTGAAATATCGTGCAACTGATTTCTGAGGGCCTAAAACAGTCCAATCTACCTTTCCCAGGCTCAATCCACCTCAAATACCTTGTCAACACGACCATTTTTGGCTCATAACATCAAATTCTTTCAGTGCATGGCAGCTTTCCCAAAAAAACATGGCCCTGCATTCAGGGCCATGGGCCAGAGATCTGGGAGGAAGAGGTATACATTGATGAGCATTTTCGAAATTTTTTGAGGTGTCACAGGGTCCTTGACCCATTTTCGAAATCTTAGGTTCGAATCGGCCGGTCACAGGTCACAGGCTGTGAGAATTGACCGAAATAGTACAGTAGGCTAAAAAGAGGCAAAATTTCTCTTCCGGCAAGTGCCGGATTGCCTTTTATGGTAATTTTGCCGTGATTGCCGAGAAATGAACACTTGAAAAAATGAACACCTTGCGTAACGCGTAACATGGGGTGAACACTCGGTCGAAATGCTACAATATAGCGAGGCACGAGCGTGTATAGAGCGTCTGTCTACGAGAGACTAACTTCATATATGGATGGACACCATTGTCACACCAATATGGAAGGAATGAAGGCGACCATCAGGGTGGACGACGGCTCGTTCTTCCTTTGATTCTTACCTTTGTACATGGACCCCACTCGCATACATGATACATTAAGTACGGAGAAAAATCAGGTCCGATCAACACCGTCTTCCGCCTGCCCTTCTCTCAACCACTCTCAACTTGAAGCCTTTCTTTTCGTACTTTCCTGATTTTCGTCCGTAAAAACTACAGACCTTGGTGTAATTGTTGTCGTAGGGAGTCGAACCCCAGTCCATCATATATTATATGCGGTCCAAGCGAGTATGCAGCGATGACGACTGGGGTCAACGACGGCTTTTGTTACCAGTAATTGTTCCTAATATAATGATATCAAGGCGAAGGGATATTGTTGACACCACTATCGCGGATGCTGTGGAAAAGCATTCACCTGAATTGGTAGGAATTCCCTGTGAGTAGCTCAAAATTTACTGTAAGTAACTGATTCCACGCACCAAGAAAGAGCGAAGCTAAGAGTGCTGTCGCAGGGAGTTACACTTCGTCCTTCGGCAGATAGAAAACGAGGTAATAGAACGAAGGCGGCCATGGTCAACGACAGCATTTGGGTTATAGTGAGCGGAATTGAAAAGAAACTCCCGCTTCTTCACTCTCAACTTGAAGGCATTCTTATGTGAAATTTCTCTCTCGTCTATCCCGCACACTGAACTTTGAAAAGACGAAAATGAACTATTGCAAGCATGCTCGTCGGGAGTCGAACCCTTGATCCATACATATAACTCATCCACCCGTTCCACGGGATGATGAGCACCGTGGTAAAAAACTTGGTCTCAGCTTGAGATTGGCAATTTTCCAAGATTTCCACCTTCTAGACGTTGATGATGTCAAGCGTTCATTGCTGTAAAGCGGCACCGAAATGTCAATTTCTCGAGTACCCGAGTACGCCACAGGATTGCTCTTTAGTCAGAGTTGGCCAAATGTTCATCACGCGTACTGCGCAAACTATTTTCAACCAAAAGTTCGAGTTAAACAACACGTGCATGGTCCGTGCGCCCAATGATTTGATCGCTGATGGCTGGTTGATGGCTTCTCTTTTCTTTCTTCTCCCCTGTCAAGACCGCTGGGTGAACGCTAGGCACCCCTGTTGTCTTCATTGAGAACCTGGGTTGGCCCGGGGCGCTCCGCGCAGAAACCTCCGAGTACTTACCGCAGCTCCTCCTTGGGATCACAGTCTGGCTCGACAACTCGGAGGCGGCGCTGAGGAAGGTGGCAGCGGAGCACCTCCGAGCAGGTGGGGACGCAGTATAAGTAGGATGAGTGGGAGGCGAAGGTGGCGCGTTTCTTTGCATTTCGTCTTTTCCTCAAGGCGGCGCGCATAACGGTGCGTTACGACGGACATCCAGTGCGATGCAGCTTACACGATGCAGGAGGCGGCTATCCGGCGGGGAGGTGTGGATGTTGTAAACATACGCTCCAGCGCTGTATGTCTGTCGATTTTTCTCTGTTCCAAATTTCTCGTCCTATCCCCTGCGCTTAACCCTGGGCTCGCGTTTCGTTTGGCTGGTTCTTTCGGTTGATTTCTCTCTCGCGATCGCCACCGTGTATCTTTTTCTTGATGCTCCGACCCGACTTTCCATTTCTCATCGTCGCGCCACCTCCCGCCCTCCGCTCTGCTATCACTCCCTCATGCCTACGCTTCGAGGACCGAGGACACATGCATTGCTCTCCTGTGGTTCATTGCGATAATTTTTTGTTCCTGCACTCTGCTTGACTCGGGCGCTTGCAATCTGTCCCCTAGCGTCGCTGCGTCTTGGTTCCTCTCGCCACGGCCTGTCTTCACCACTCTCCCTGCTCCGCTCACCGTCACCGTCGCCAGTCGGCTCGTGTCTCGACTGCGGACCGCACTGCGCGCGCGTGGTCACGGTTCCCGCTTTCGTGATATCTTATCCCTGGCGTTCCTCCCTTTTCTTCTTCTCACTTTAATTTCACTTTCCCTTTCCCTTTGACTCTGACTGCGAATCGTGTTCTTGTCCTTCTTCTTGCTGCTGACCCTACCCTTGAACTTGAACTCAAATCTGGACTCGCGCTCGCGCCTGGAACCCTGGCATGTGCCCCCAAGTGCTAGTACATCAACCTGAGCGTGACACCTGTGAATTTCCCGGCACCGTGCGGCAGTTGTCCCATGTCACACTAATGTTGATGTACTTCCCTCAGCAGCGCTCCTGCCTTCAATTGAGCTCTGAAAAAAATTGAGAATCATTGAGCAGCCAACTTCAATGTACAGGTCAAATTTTATGTGGATTGGATGGTTGAACAAACCAGAACATCAATATTTTCAACCATATCAGGACAGTTTCACTCAGTTTTTTCATGTTTCCTCTCAAACCTTTCTCACAACCTTGTACTCCATGCATGTAGGTTCAATTTCAGCTACCTCCGAGAATATTTGTGTTCGAACTGAACCCAAAACCCGAAATTCATGGTTTACTTCACGGAAAGACCCGAAACGCGTGGCAACCTCGTGGCCACGGAAAAATCCGAAAGCTCGACTAAAAGGGCAAGTGAGGGGGGTTTTTGCAAGGTGACAGTTCAGGTGTGGCTTCAATGACAGCATCGACTCCGATCGCAGGTGACAGTTGATTGTCCGCCGTGTCATCCTAGTCTCCGGTGAACGAGCTGCGCATCTGGGGTTTTCTTCCGTTCGTTCGTTCTTCTGGGGATGTCTATGTCTACGTCGCTTCCTTCTGGGACGAATGCAAACCTGATTTCCCTTCTGGATCAGTGGACTGGCACTCAGCACGCAGTACTTGACTCGATTCAACTTCTCCCAGCCTTCATTTGATTCGAATTTGACCCTTGCTTCCTTTACCGTCGTTGCCCCCTACTTTCCTCGTTTCTCAAACTCTACCGATACGGGTTACGGACTGAGCTCCATATCTGCTAGGCTCGTTCGTTGAATGTTCATTCGCTCATTCGTTCATTTGTCCGATCTTTACCCGACGCAGCCAAGACAAGACGACTTCGCAGTATCAACCAACCCATCCACGTCCGATGACTTCTCCAGAATCAGTATCAGCGCGTGCCCCCGAAAAAAGAACCCGCGCAAAATGGTCCCAGCTTCGATATGCCGTCGTGAGGAGTCGAACCCCGGTTACTTCATATATTGAAGAACATATAGCATGGAAGGAATGAAGGCGACCACCGCGGTCAACGACGGCTTGTTCCTCCTCTACCTGTCTGTGACACTTGCTTATGTGCATGTACCCCAGACAGAGAAAAAATGCATGGTCGTGGACGACATGTCCTCTTGTTCCAGCAAGGACAAGCGCCTCGAACGACTTTGCAGTATCAAACAAGATATCCTTGTGCGATAATTTCTGTAAAAAGAGGACAATTGTCTCCTATACGGCCAGGCTGTCGTGAGGAGTCGAACCCCAGTTACACTTCATATATCGAGAAGAACGAGGTCTTGACGGAATGAAGACGGCCGCCGTAGTCAACGACGACTTGTTCTTCATACTTCAAGTGTTACCTACCTCTGTGCGTGCACGCTAGATGAAAAAAACATAGGTCCTCAACAACTTTTTCCGTCTTCTCGTTTCTCCACTTGAAACCTTTCGTTCTAATCTTCCTTGTCATCGAGCCCCAGGTCTAATTTGGGTCCAATTGCATCGGATCTAAAAGCACCTTTTTAAAAAAGTGGCAATCGAGGGGATGCTGTCGTTGGGAGTCGAACTCTAGTTCATCCTTCTGTTGAGGAAAGGGAAGACGGTCTGAAGCGACCTCCCTGCTCGACGACAACGTTGCATTGTAATTGCAGGGTTGTGAGGATGATGGAGTGAGGAGGTCAAGTCCGTCTCGTTTGGTACTCGATAAGATACAACTGCCTGGTCTTCTCCACTCTGGACTTGAAGGTATTCGTGCAATTTCCTCCTCAGTCATCTCTAGGGTCTAATTGCACCTGCTGCTGACTCAACTTTGTAAAAAGAAGAAACGATATCGAAACCCATTCCATGCTATCGTGGGGAGTCGAACCCCAATCGTTCATATATAAACTCGTTGATTTGCGGACGTTCCATGCGAGTATGATGACCACCGTGGTCGACGACGGCTTGTTGTCAGTTCGATGGTCCCCTGTATATATCGAGGTCAATGCTGCGCACGATCCTCAGACGTTTCACAGCCTCCTAGGACACTTATCAATGTCAATGTCAAGCGTTAACTGCTGTAAAGGCTCAACTTCTGAGATAAGGATCCTTTTTTTTGAGGCTGCCAGTACCTACCCGAGTCAGACACTCATTTTCATCCAGAAGGATTGCCTCTGAGGTGCACTTCCCTCGACAGATTCGAAATATAAAGTCATGTGGTTCAAATGTTCAAATCGGCCACCTCAGCCTGTGGGCGAATGTGGCAAACTTCGGGAGGCTCTGGCTCCAAGCCGGTACCTCATCATTTCTCAAGATCACGCGCGAGAAGCCAATTCGGAGGGTTTATAACGCGTACTGCAATTGACAATATTTTCAACAAAGTCCAAGTTCAACAACACGTGCATGGTCCGTGCGGTCGATCAGTTGATCGCTGATCATTAATCGTTTCCCTCTTTCTCTTCCTTCTCCCGTCTCAAGCGACACCGCCCCCTCCTTGAGCGCGACGACGAAGCTCAATTATTCGGGAGCGGCGCTGGAGAAGGAGACCGTAGAGCAGCGCGCGGTTGCGCGAGCTCGATGTCAAGGCGGAGTATGCAGAGAGGCAGAATGTGGCGGCGGAGAAGGAGCGGGAATGGGAGGTGCGTTTTGATTCGTTTATACGCGCTCGGGCGCTATACATCTATCACGTTGCTCAGTTTCATCTTCACGTTCTATTCCATTTCATTCAGTTCCTCGACGCGCTCAGCCTTGATGCAAGTTTGAGGCCCTGGCTAGTCGACGGCGTCGTCTCGTGTCGTATCGCATCGCATCGCATCGAGTCGTATCACGGCCACCCCCTGCGCCCGCCATCGAAGCGCTTTCTGGCTTATGGCCGACGCCGAGGGAGGCACGCAGCACTCACTCAACTAGCTCGATTCGATTCGTATCCGCATCCGACACCCATGCAGGCTCGCGTTCCGTTTCTTTCAAGTCTTCTGCGCGCCGTCCGCGCCGTCCGCGGTCTTTGCCTTGCCGTCGTTTGAGCGCCTGAGGCGCTTTGTCTTGTCTTCCCTCTTTTCTGCTTTTCCTTCCATCCTTGTCCAGCTCCCGTTCCAGCTATGCCCCTCGCGCACCAGGTCCCGGTCGCGCGCTGTCCTGATCAAACCCCTCCCGTTCTTTCAGCTCATTGGAGTTCGATGCGATCGTTTCTGGTAAACAACTCCTGCGCTATACTGCGTTATATTCTTCTGTGCGTACCTGTGCGGTTCGCCCTAGCCTCGGTGTGGCATCCGTCTATGCATATACGCACCCCTTCAGGCAGCTCACTCCGGTTTCGGTTTCAGCCTTTCAAACGAAGTTCGATTCCGAATCGTTTACATCACATTCGTTGCGTGCTGGTTTCTGGTGAACGAGCCCCACCGTGAGGCTGTGTACGGCCTACGCGATCCACATCTGTCTGGCAAGGCTCGGTTTCGCTCATTCGTCCGCACTCCTGGGATGTCTGGGTTGATGTCTATATCTATGTCGATGCGGTTTTAGCTTGAAATTCGACGAGGGGAACAAACACTCAGTACGCCGCACTGTGACTCGATTCAAGTTCTCCCAATCCTAAAGCGAACACGCTGCAACCCCGAAGCACGCTGAATCCACCCTGTCCGTTGCGCTTTGTCAGTTGGCTTCTGCTAGAACGTTTATTCTTTTGTCCGCATCTGTGTCTGCCACTTCTCAAATCCTTTGCCCTTGTCCGCGGCCGCGTCCGAGTCCGCGCCGATTATTATATACTGTGGTAAGTACCTACATCTTCGTCTTCCCCACCGCCTTTGCCAGGCTCACAACCATCCCATCTCATCCAGCACTTCTGCTTCGCCTCAATCCGACTTCGCATTCACACAGTCCGCATTTTCCGCACCTTGAAGCTTTGTTTGGTTGGTTGGTTTTCACTGGTGTTGTAAGGGATACGCGCGGCTGCACGGCTCCGGTGATCTCCGGACTGCGATCACTGCGGCCTCGCTGCGATCACTACGGATCGCTGCGGCTTCCCTGCGGAACTACGGCCGTTGTTCAGTTGAAGCGTTCCGTTTGTAAAAGTAGAATAAGCACAGTAATAGTAGAGTACTATAAGTAGACAGTGAGTAGGTACTTTCCTTAGTTTTCTTGAATCCAATACCACTCGATTTTCAGCTGCTTCTGCTTCCTCGGACTTCCTCCTCGTCGCTGTTTACTCGGGTCGCGGTAACGTCGATGGACTACGCACCGTCTTTTGACATTTCCCTCATCCCTTAACTACTTTATCTTGGTTTGGATGCAGTATCTCCTTTCATTACAATAACTTTTGTGGCAACGGGGAACTTGGGAAGCGAAATTTTAGCCGGCACATAGTTCAAATTGCTTGTCATCAGAGCAATTCAAGTTCGATATTACAAAAACATGCAACATTCGTAGAGATGTGTTCATACAGAAGATGGAAAAGGAGTAAAAGCTGAAAGCACAAAACTTCAAGGTCCACGGACGGTACGAGGGTGAAAAGCAACACTACTTATTAATAGAGCTCAACCCCGGTCGGGAACTTGCCAAATATGAAACTGGGGTCATACACCCTCTTCAACTCCCGAAGTCGACGGTAGTTTTCACCGTAGTAGAGGTGTTGCCCTGCAATTACAATTAGCATAACTTGTATGAGATTAAAAGATATCAACGTACAGTTTATGGTCGTGAGATTGCCATCAATGTAATCGGTGTAAGCACTAAATAAAGGTGAGCATTACAGTGGGGAATTCGGGAAGATGGAAGACGCACCTCCACTCCCATCCCTCAGGCATGGTGGATGTTATATTATCCACCGCATCTAAAAGGAAGGTGAGCTTGATAGATATTACTGGCAGATCATTGACATACTATCTAGGAACTCGAATCCTTCCTGGGGGAAAGGCGGTTTCTTGTCATGAGATGAAGTGTAGAACTGCATTACGAATAAAGCGTTCCTTAAGACGAAGGATGTATGGTTGTATGCAAAAGTGTTAATGGCGGAATTTTTCGATCCCCATAGTTCTATCTGGATAAACCAACCCTATGCCAACAATATCGGAATACAGTTCCAGGATGGTTTAATCACCATAGAAGAGGCACTCACAGTGGTCGTCGATTGGCCTTGATTAGCAACGACATGCACGAACTTGGTAATGGCCTCTTCGGTTAGTAGATGATCCTGAGGAGTAGCCAGGGATTTCGCGTAGAATGTGTCATGATCATCTGGGTTGGTTGTATTCAATGTTCCTTTGTCACTATGATAAATGAGACTTTCGAGGTAAGTCCCGTTGTGTACGTGTGAGTCAACCGGTTCTGGGTAGTGTTTTAAGAAGCGGTCCAGGATAGCATTAAATTGATCTGCTGGACCATTCCAGGTGCCCGTCAGCGAATGGTTTACGGTCCCAGGGTTAAGGCCACGTCGTAATTCGTGTCTGATGCCGAGTTCGTTGGGTAGGTCAGGTTGGGCGGAAGCGTTCTGGTAAGCAAGGAGGACAGCGATAGACTGCTCAACGTCTAAAATCCAGTTGAATCGATAGGTGGTTGCCGCTTTTGGAATCTCGTGCGTTCGGAAATGCATAGTCGTAACGATCCCAAATGAACCGCCTGCTCCTCTCAATGCCTTTTTAAGGTTTGCATCGTGAGCACACCATCCAAATTCAATGCGATAGCTTACCCAATATACATCTTGATATGTATCATCCGACGTCTTCACGAACCTCCCGTCGGGAAGGACAGCATCCATGCCGACAATGTCGTCCAAGGCTAAGCCCCAGATTCTAGAGGCGTATCCGTATCCGCCATAGGCTGATGTATAGAACCATGAGAAAATGATGAAACATTATGAATCAACGGAAACGTCACTTACTGACGTGCCCACCCAGCCCGACGTATGGACAAGTGCCATGTGACACATCGCGACCGAGAGCGACTAACGCCTGTGCGATATCACCGTTCTTGTTTCCTGTTCCGACAGACGCTACGTTGGTAGTCTTATTGAAGTCGATGTGCTTGAGGTGCATCACGTCGACAACAAGTGAACCATCACGTCCCCCGATTCCATTGGCAATGTAGCTGTGCTATTTAGAATAATTCAGTTAAATTCTCAACATGAGAAAAAGTTAAAGGAAAACTCACGCCTCCGCTGCGAGCAACGACTGGTACATTGTTCTTATTCCCGATTTCGACAATCTCAGATACTTGTTGCTCTGAAGTGGGGTATGTCACCGCTGCAGGGTGAAATTCAAAGCGTAGATTGACTTGAGACGTGCCAGTGGTATGAGTACGCCTAAAACTATCAATGCAATGCCCAATGACTTACACGCGGCCGAAGCATTAGAATACTTCGCATCTCCAGGGAAAACTGACTCGACGTGAGCAGCCGTCAAGTCAGCTTTTAGGTCGGCGCATACAAGAGACAGGCAAGAAGCAAGCAGGAGAATGATTCGTAAACGAAACATGGTGGGCATGCAAGGGACAAGGAGTCGAGAAAAAAATCGATTGGGTTAAATATTTCGAAGGGCCTGTAAACCGTTACGGCCATCCATCTGGAAGACTCAAATGCTGGAAATCCAAGCCGGAAATGATGTACTTGCATGGGCTGTGCAAGACAGGCAATATGGATGCAATCTTATTATGGGTTAATTCTTGAAAAGGCTGTCACCGGTCGCTTCTAGTATCTGAATGCCCCGGATCAAGGGATTGACAAGATTCGCAACACTCCTGGGCCGAAGAAGGTCAATCTCAATCCTCGGTACCTCTGTGACCTAAGCAAAGTACGAATACGTAGCAAGAAGGACGAACGTCGCACGAGAAGTAAGAAACGCGGCTTTCCTCACCCCGAGTGGTCACCATGCATTATTCAATCACACGGACCAAAGGGAAATTTCAGCCCATTACGTTGCAACTGAACATGTTGCCGAAACAATTAAAATTACCATATCGGGAAATTATTAATTCTTTCGGCAGCATATTCGGCTGAAACGAAAGTCCACTTCTTCCGGTGTGAATGGTACATGCGCGCCATTGTGACTAAAGCGTTAGACAATTCGGCTTCATCATAAGTAAGCTCTGTTAGCCCAGAGCTTCGACGTCCGAATTACGCGACCTAGAAGCGATACTGTAGGGAACCGAACCATCGATCAAGAATGACAAATAGAATTACACCGAAAAACTGTGATCTTGCTCTCGCAACTAGTCTCCAAAACGATGCTTCTGTTTTCCACGGGGAGATCCGTGAGTCATACAGAGAGACAGCCTGAAGGATGTCATAGATTCCGCAATTTTTAGAGGAACATTGGACGCCTCCTGTAAAACCGGGGATTGGCAAGTGCCGGGCTGAACCGTCACTGTGAATCTCAAGGGATCAAGAAAACAGAAAACTAGATGGCTGGTTAAATATTCAGAGGGCACATGAACCCTACTTCTTGCCCGTGAACCGACCCATTTATCAACCACAGACTGAATGCAGTAGATTCAATATGCAGCGAAAGAAATGAATTCTTCTGAATTTTACTGCTATTAGCACACAGCAGGAAACCCGCCATTGCTGAAACTCCGATATGAATTTCAATATCTTACGTTGGATGGCTCAAAAATTTTTAGCCCTCGCAGGGCGACAGCTCGAACTGTGAGTGAGGTAATATTCCGCACTTGATAGCAGAGAGACGGCTTTTGAACCTTCACCTAATCGTCTATTGACAAGGGTATATGAAATCTTCTGTCCGTGGAGATCCTTAGGTCCGGGTTGAACCAGTACACTCAAAATCAGGTGTGGCAATTGGTAGTCTCTCTAACGGCACAATGTGCACATCCGGTCGTACCTCCCGTACGCAGGTGGATCGAAGACGATTCACAAGGAGTTGACAGACGCAGAGCTTGATCCAGGAGGGCATAATCGCCGTGTACCACCGCAATAGACGAAGGAGATCCCACACCGCCGGAATTCAACACCAAGACTCACGAGATCCGGAGTTCTTCAAACTCCGGTTTTAATTTCTATCTTCCTCTTAATTTGTACGTGAGAGCGACATGGCTGGTGAATGTAAGGGGGCCGAAAATGTGTGCGGGGGATATATTTATTTGACAGACAGCCTGAAGAAGCCAATTCACTGGCAGCGCCGAAGGGCTGCATCAGCGTCCAAGGTCGCTGAACGCGCGAACGGACGAACGCACGCGTACCTCGAATGCACATCAATCCCGCAAACGAACGCCTGACCACCAACGCCCGAACGCGCGTTCGCTCGTGCGCATCAAATCCCGCAGCCCGCGCGCGCCGTACCTCGAAATACCTCGAACGCGATGCGCATCGCGTTCGTACCTCGGGCGCGATGGGACGCGGCGCGTTCGTTACTGGACGAGCGAATGTAGGTACGGACGGATCGCGCGGATGGATTACGCTGCGCGGGAGGTGGGCAAAGTGGGGCGCGCGGGAGGCGAGGTGGGGTGAGCGAGTCGCGGTGGGTGAGCTGAGGCGAAGTGAGGTGAATAAATCACCTCGCGCGAGTCGCGGCACTAACCTTTCCTACAGCCTTTTTTTGATTCGCACGACGCTGCGGTGCGTATTCCAGACACGACGCGGCTAGGTAGCACGCCGTACGCGACCCACGCGTTCCGCAATCACTACCACATGGACGAAAGAGAAATTTCAGCCCATTACGTTTCAGCTGAATATGCTGCCGAAACAATTAACAATTTCCATATCGAGTAATTTTAATTGTTTCGGCGGCATGTTCAGCTGAGCCGAATATTCACTTTTGCCGGTGTGTACGTCTCGCTCGTGCCGCCTCGACCCCGGAATCTCCGGGTAAGCAAGTCCCCCGACTTCGGTTCTCCGCGTCGTACTATTAATATTTTGATTAGGTCCAAGTAACTTCTGTCACCCCAAATTCAAGTTACCACATTGCGCGCTGTCCGAGCGTATCGTCGGCAAAGTCTTGGATCAAAAGTAAGTAGGATCTACTATTACTTCCAGGTATTCATGGCGTGGCTCTATTATTTTCCTGTTCATGAATCTGATATATTTGGACCCTTCTCAAACTAAATTTCACGATATCGAATTTACCGACTTCGCTGTGGATCGTGAACCATGGATTAGCATTGACCCGGGGCTTGCTCACGGACTTGAACACACCGCGCTTCGAGGACGTCAACTTCATGTCAACTACGTGATTGGTTCAAACAGTATTTGCTGCGGCCGCCGGCCGTACCTCTTCCGCGGTCAGCGCGATGTTCGGCGGCATTCCCGGGCTGCACGGAAACGGGCCGCCGGAGTGCAATAGCGTGCGCTTCTATGAACAACGATCAACTCGGAGTTGACTCGGAGCAGCATGTCCTGCGCGATCACCGGGTCGCGCGTGCCGGACCGAGTCAAAAGAAAGACGTCTGTGGAAGGAGGAGAGGGTACGTACAGTCACTCGCCACATTGCAGGATCTCCAATAACCCAACACCTTGCTATGCAACACAAATCGGACCATTCGTCACACGTACATAGGTATTGTAGTTTTTCAACACCAAGTTCAACAGCACGTGCGTGGTCCGTGCGACCAATCATTTGATCGGTTATGGCCAATCATTTCCCTTCAAGTTCTTTCTTCTCCCTATCTCAAGCGACACCGCTCGTTGACCAGAGTACAAGATGTGTTGCATTCATTGACAACCCTGGATATACCGGGACGCTCCACGTCAAACAGCGGGACCAGCTCTTCAGACATTCAATCTCTCCAAGCTCGACGACTCAGAAGCAGCGCTGTCGAAGGCGGCGTCGGACAGGACGGGTGGGATGCTAAGGCGGAGGTGCGTTGAGTTTCGTTTTCTTCCATTCGGCGTGGAATTCTGCGTTTGGTGCTGCCATCCCCCGACCATATGAGAGCTGATGCCCGCCCTTGCTTCTCTTAGGCCGTAGAAACCAAGTACCATACTGCAAGTGCCGACCTCGATAGGCTCGTCGGAGAAATCGGGTTAGCTTGACTTTCCCGCGATCACTCAGTTTACACGACGCAGGAGGCGAGTAAATACGACGGCCCCGGGGGAGGACGTTGTACCACATACACACGGGCGCTGTACGTCTGGCATATTTCTCACTTTCACATTCTATTCCATCTTTCTTTTCCGATTCCTCGTGCGCCCAGTCTTGATGCCCTCGCTATCGGCGTCCCTATCTCGCTTTTACTTCGTCTTGGTTCCGCTGCCGCCTCCTCCAACCTCACTTCTTGCTTACCGCTCCTTATCCTCCCTGCTCCTTCCTTGCCTCTTACCTGCTTCAGCGGCGCTCCACCGCGCCCACCTACCGCCCTGCGCTTACCGTCACTGTCACCGTCACTAATCGCCTCGTGCCTCGAGAACTCAGAGAAGCGATGATCTCAAGCTCACCTGGTCACGGTCCCAACTACAAATGCGACCTCGTCTTCGTTTCTACATTGCTCTGTGCGCTGCGTCCCGAGCCCCCGGAGTCGAGTCTGGCCCCTACGCTTTGTCGATTTGCATCAGATTCGGTTCTGGTGTGTACGAACGATGCCTCGCTCCGCCGCGGATGTATGGAACAGTCTGTCGCAGATAGATCCATCCATCCATCCATTCGCTCTCAAAATTTGCCAACGGTTGTTCTTTTGTGACTCCGTTTACTTCTGCTTCCTTCTCTTCGTGGAAGTCGAATCCTTCCCCCCCCGGGATTGTCGATTCTCGCCTTCTTTGTGGACATGTCTGTGATGCGCTGCCTCCATCCACTGTTTCTAATCGTCTTGGACTGGCACCCAATCGGGTATCGTACGACCTTTTCACGCTGTGTTTTTCCCTGTCGTTCAATGGTCGTCTAACTGTTACTGATATGATTCAGTTCAGAATTTTATTAGGGGAGCAGTTTCGCTGGACGCGTTCGAACATGTTCGAACGCCGAGCTTAATCTCAAGCCGAACTTCACCTTAACGACTCCACGATATCCTATGTCCTGTTGCTTTCAGGTTAAAACGTTGCGCTTCCCAACACACGGATTCAATAAACTCTTTCTCATATACACCAGATATTGTGCATCTAGGCGGAATTGAAAGGTGCAAAACTCCAAATCTGACTCGCATCTCCCGTGAACGTCTCGAACGTAACCTGCTCAAATTTAGCGCCACGCAGAGTCATGACAGCAATATACGCACCGGTGTAGAATTCCTCGCGGGATCAAGCGGCCACGCAGTCAAGGCCAGGTCACCGTTGGTGAGTCTGCCATTGCAGGTTCAGCGACGGAAGACAACACACTTGAAAGGAATCTACGTACGCGCCAGCGGTGGAGTTCACACAATTAGTGAGGCTGAATGTTAAGGAAAACGACTGGGCAGTCGCCTGTCGATATTGAAGGTCCGAGGTGGAGTCCGCGGAGAGGAAGAAGGGCAGCCCGGCAGCAACGAGGAAGCCCACATTGTTTGACGGCCCATTTATCCCAGCGAATCCCCACTGCCAGCCACGATAAATGAACAAAATGTTGAACAATTTATGTGATTGTGCCTACTGCTTGGTTTTGGATCGGCGGCGAAACACGGGGCGCGGTGATGATGGGTGCGCCAGAGGGATTTGAGACGTCAACAATGTTGAGGACGTTGCCGGTGAAGGCAGTGAGGATGGCGGTGGTTAGAGGGGTGCAGTTGACCATGATTGCTGGGCATTTAGATGATATTTGAGAGCCTTTATACCATTGCATACGGTACGGCATCTACATCATTCCCTTCACAGAACGAATGCGACATCGGCGGATCGATTCGCTGCGTTGGCCATGCCCATCGCGAGTTATGTAAGTGATTTGGAACAGCTCACATGGAGCACACACGGCGAAGTGCTCTTGACCGTGTTTGAGTTGGCAGAATAAGATGGGGCCTTGCAAACACTTGATACGAGATTGGTGTGAGCAAGTCGTTCAACTAACTCAGTCCACAGGCAGTTCAACTCACTCGGACTCTGTTACTATTAATATTTTGAGCAGACCCAGGTAACTTATGTCACCCCAAATTATTCAGACATTGCGCCTGATTGCGCTGTCCTCGGTGGGGTATCTTCAGCGAAGTTTCGGATCTACTTCACAGTCTACCATTACTTCCTGGTATTCGATGACTGTATCGTTTTCCTGTTGAATCTAATATATTTGGACACTTGAGGTCTTTTCAAACCAAATTCTATGATATCGAATTTACTGACCACCGATTAACGTTGACCCGGAGCTTGCTTACACCGTGCTTCGAGGACTTCAACTACGTCACTGTTCCGAACGGTTTTGTTACGGCCGCCAGCTCGCACCTCTACGATATCATATACGCAGCGCGATCTTCGGCGGCAGGCCCGAGCTGCGCGGAAACGGGCCGATGAGACAACAATCAACTCGGAGTAGCCCCTATCTAAGTATCCGGCAATCAGCGACCATCCCGGGCCGCGTGATCCGCCACCCGTCTGCCAACGAATTTATATATCAAGGCAAGAAACGAGTGTCCCTTTCTTCTGAAAGTATTCCGCATTTTCAGATGAGTCGAGCGAAACAGTATGGAGGAGTCAAATTGGGATATTGAAATACGGGGAAAATCGCATTCGAAGATTTTTATTCAGCACCTCGATTCAGGATGGCCTTAATGGAAGATACAGTCCTCATATTGTGAGTGAACCAAACGACAACTAAGTAATGGCAAACTTTATTCTTTCCATCCGATGATTCATTTGCCCTCCACCTTCGCCAAATTCCACAACTCCGAGTCGTTGAACTCCTGCGGTTTGAGTTGCACCTACAGGAGAAGGGGCTAGGTGAAATGGAAATATGAACGGGAGACGGTACGTACGGTCGCTCGCCACACGGTAGGATCTCCAATAGTCCACACCTTGTCTTGCTCGGGAACTCTGATCTTAACTACGATGAAATGGATCGAACGGCGAGAAGAAAAGGAGCCTACCACGAATGAATTGTATCCCACGCGTTCGAAGTAGAAGCAGTCGCCAGCCTGCTTGTTTCCGGCCAAGACTAAGCCCTAAAATACCTGATAAATAGGGGGTTGTGAAGTCGAATTCACAAGGAATTTACCTCGGATACATAAGTAGGCGCCTTGAGGCCGACGTTGGATATTTTGTACGTTTGCGAAGAGCCACATTGCTCGATCATCCACTGGATGGAAACATGAGCAACTCGATTGTCTGGTCCCGGTTCAAGTACAGTACCTCCTCGAACTGACCCGCCGAGATGAGGGAGCGCCAGACAAAGATTGGCTGGTTCCTCAAAAGGAGGTGACTGCGGATTGGCTTGACTCCAAAGGCCTCACTGCGAATCTTGTATTTTCCCGGGGTGATTGCTGCAAAGGACGATTCATCCGGGGCGGCAACTGCCTGAGACTGTAAGTGTTCAGAATAGATGAGCTGTGTGGATGTAGTGCGAGAGTGATGGGTTGTTCGCGCACCGCCTCGAAGTCGTTGATGCTGCACGCAGTGTTGCAGTTAAGCCTTAAGGCGTAATTACCCCTAGGGGTTAATAAGCCCTTAACTTTAAGGCTTAGCTTCAGCCTCCAGAAGTTGTTAAGGGGTAATTACACCTTAAGATAGTCACGTGCCACGTGACTCTTCCCTTAGCTTGTGCTGCATTCCCCACAGTGTCAACCATTTATCCTGTACTTGAATTTAAATACTTACAAAAGATTCATGCAATGTGAATTTTCAAACAATGTTACTACCGAGCTCATATACGGCATGAACTGAAGGATTGATGGGTGTGATGGTGTGAGATTGTTGATTCCAAGTTCTATGCCTTGCTCGTCATGGGAGAGAGTGAGAGTGTTTGGGGACAAAACGAGGATCGATTTGGTCGCCAGAGCTCTCTCGCTCGGCCCGTGAGGGACCGCGCTCGAGCCGGCCTACGGCGAAGAACATGAACTACAGGAAACTACAGAAGGGAAAGTGGTAAGGGTGGGAGAAAGAAAATCTAGTCTATCGAGCTGTGTGAGTGTAGGTAGAAGATGAGGACGAGGAAAGAAATGATCAAAGAGCCTATATATATACAGAGGGACAAAGGAGCCGAAAAGGGAAGACGCGACGCGTCGTGTCTCGCTTGCATAGACCGTGTTTGGCTCGTCAAACACCTCTACTATAGAAGGCCGAATACAAGCCCTGGTACTTTCAGTAGATACAGAGGACACAGAGGAGCATTATATTCAGTCACTTGAGTACAACACCCTCAAATCTATGCTGCTGCTGCATTGCCGAATTTGGCAAGTTTTGAACATAACCCATTATTAAGTGTTATTAACCCCCGGGGTTATTAACCCTATATTAAGCCCTTAAGCCTTAACCAAAAATTTTAGGGTTAATAAGGGCTTAATCTGCAACACTGGCTGCACGACAGTGCGGGCGTTTGGAACGAAGTTGGCGCCGCCCAAACGAACGCGAAAGCGCCGAGGGTAAGGACGAGAACTTTGTAGTGCATTCCGAACGAGAAGAAAACTGGGAGAAGGAGCTCAGTGTGCACCTCGACGAGGAGAGCACAAGGGGGAGCAAGGTAGACGAAGGCCTTTATATCTTTCGCTAGATAATGAAAGAATACAGAGAACAATAGGGGTGCTCAAAGTTAAACTGCGCCGGACGCTTTTGCGCTTTTTCGCCGGACGCTTTTCGTCAGGTGATTGATTGATTTTGTTTGGATCATCAAAGGACCGTCACATCACAAAGTGGGCACATCGTTGGCGACGCGGACGTGTTCCTGGTGCCATCGGCGTCGATGTTGCCAGCATCGACAAGGTCAATGGTAACACGGAGCAGTCACCTAACTACATATTAGATCACATAATTCAATTTTAATCGGGTTTCACGGCAAGAATGGTGCGCTCAATGGTGCTCTCGACGTCGGAAACCATGTCCCGACGTCGAGCGACATCGCGCCCGACGGGGAAGACGATGGTCGGTAAAGTCGGCTGATTGTTTGGCATCTTAGATGTGACACGGAAACGGCCGAAAATCACCTGACGAAAAGCGTCCGGCGAAAAAGCGTTCGGCGCAGTTTAACTTTGAGGACCCCTAATATCGCGGCGGAGACGGGGAATGTAGAGCCAGGAGTTTTGGAAAGGGGAGGATGGCGGATGCTTGAGTGGACGAAGCCTTGACCTTCAAGTCCAATGCAATTCAAGCATACAAGGCGAATAGCGTGAAGCGAGCTTTGTCGTTCAGTGATACCTCCTGTACACGTAGCGCTTGAGAACCGAACAACCCAGTCACCCTGTCCAGTGTCCCGTCAGCCGTCTGACCAAGCACACGGCGTTGAGCGTCGGATCGAGTTGAATCAGTGTTGTTTTGTGGTAGTGAACAAGGGTGTTCGACTTCGAGGGTGTGAAGAAAGGGAGAATTGTCCTGATCATCTTGTATCACCTTCCTCTTTACATTACGCCTTGCAAACTCTGCGATTAATGGGGAGCTTCCAACGTAAGCCTCCATGCCAGGGTGAGGCCTAGAACAGGCTTGTTTAATGCTGAACAGGAAAGTGTTCAAAAGTTCACTGCGTTCCGGTTGGTCGTCGGCAGCAAGTCGGCAGCGTTTGAAATGATGGGTTGGCAACGGCCGGTCGGCCGTGCCTGCCGGCTGGTATAGATTCGCGTCGGCACAATTCGGACTGGACCGGCCGTTGTCAGCCGATGCCAGCCGCTCAACATAGTGATTAATTTCACCCTCGTCCTACCAGTTTTCTTTCGTTCCACTCCACTGACTGTGGGAGGAATGTGAATCGGACAATATGGCACTACTTTGTCGCCAACGAAAAATAAAAAAACCATGAAGGAATGATCCGTAATGTTGTCGCGGGGGTCGGACCCCGATTGTTCAATCACACACAATATCGACGAGGCGACGTCCGGGGTCTACAACGGCGCTTCAAGAGCAGCGTGTCTGAACTAAATTATGTTCTCCTGCCCATACTAAGCTATTCGATGTGGATGCCAGGTCGAGTATTGGCAATCACAGAGGTGACCAGGTGCTTATATACTGCAGGCATTACCTTTCCTGTTGGAGTTCAAACCCCCTTCGCGCAAAGGAGAGGCACGACAACTTTAGTAGCATTAGGCGTTTGCGAGTGCCTAATTTGCGCGTGAACGCCTAGTTTGCGTGTGAACGTCTATTTTGCTTCCAATCGGCTGATCGGGCTCAAGCCTCCGAACGCCTACTGATCAATGACGCATCACACTCGGCAGATTGCCGGGTTCGGCTGGTCAGGGGTTCGGGTTAGGTCTGGGTGGTTTTGGTTAGTGGTTTGGAGGTTAGTGGTTAGGTGGTCAGTGGTTAGTTAGGGGTTTGGTGGTTAGTGGTTAGTGGTGAGTGTCAGTGATGGATCTATATAAAAACCGGGGGACTTGTGCAAAATTGTTCGGATGGCAAGATTGATGGCCCATCAATCTTCAGCTCGGTGGGGAAGTAGGCACTTCTCGGTGGGAAAGTAGGCGTTCACTGGGAAAGTAGGCACTCACGAAAGCCTAATGCTACTAAAGTTGTATATATTTGCGAGGACTGGGGAAAAACATCATTACTTATACAGTCTTCCTCAGGAATGCCATCGCAAGGTGCCTTCATACCGAATTGATAGAACACTGCCGCACGCCGGGAAGGGGACCACCGTAGTCAACGACGGCGTTCGGCTTCGAGGGTGGAACAAAGGGAAATTACCAAGAAATTACGCGGATTATCGACCCCATAGTGGCTCGGGATTGTTGAACACCACGTCTCTGTTCGAAAGTTTTCAAACTCCGCAATACTTCGGATCAGTTTGTTGAAGTGAATGCACGCCATTTATTCATTTTCTCAAAATTTCAGAGGGCCAACAACGAGACCACCTCGTCTTGATCAGAAATGGTGTTGAATTGCAGGACCAGGACGGATATTTTTTGGGGGAGTTTTGGCTTGACGCCAGCACTTTCGGGTCGGAGATGAGGTCAGTATTTACGGCCCCAAGCCATAGGAAGTTTTGAGCTGTGCAGCTTACGATGGATGCAAGATTCAACTCGGAATGTGGTTGTGTTTCGTTTTCACGCCGATGACAGGCACAGCCACGTCTTTCTTCCGTTCAGCTCCGTTAACGCGTTGCAGCAGGTCGAGAACCTAACCACACGGCCACACAACCAGGCAATATCCAAAGTCAACGACAAGGGTGTCTAATGGTCCACGATGGCTGGGAATTGCCACCCAATCGACCCCGTCGGCGCGGAGCATAGCTAGCGCGGGATGGCACCGTCCGGGGCTCCCATTGGGCTCAGCGAGGTGCTTATAGGGGACTCATGGGTTAGCGGGTGTGTTTTTATCATTTTTATTCCACTTTTTTGGGTACGGAGTCCTGCCACTCAAGCTCCTCCTTCCTTGCGAAATGCGGAAAGAGGGAAAACGTCGATGCCACACCGCCAACTCGATGGAAACGAGCCAGGGCGAGGGCGAAGTTACCTGGCGTGCGTGGCAGGTTTGTCGTGAAGCAGACGCAGACGTACGCGATGGGCGTGCTTCCGTTTTGCCCCCAAGGAGGCGCGGAGGCGCGCAACCGGAGGGTGCAAAGGCCGCGTGTCGGGGTCGGTGGCGGTGCGCGTCATCTGCAAGGTGCTGGCGCGCAGGAGGCGCACGGACCTTCTCCTTCTTTGTTTGCTGCCTCATTCATGCGCTGCGGAGCCCAGGGAGGGATAGGCGGTATCTCGGTGTGGGTCGCCACTACGCGTCTAGCCGCCTGAGGTGACGGGCGCGAGATACTCCAGCGACGATTTTCATAAACCGTGGATGGAGCGGGTGTCGTTGGCGTTGGGAGCGCGGGACGTGGGAGGCACTGGACGGGGTCGCTAGC
Source organism: Mycena haematopus (assembly GCA_029281435.1). Lineage (NCBI taxonomy): Eukaryota > Fungi > Basidiomycota > Agaricomycetes > Agaricales > Mycenaceae > Mycena > Mycena haematopus. The sequence continues at coordinate 28,409 of JARJCV010000253.1, forward strand.
AGAGGATGTCGGCGAGGGCAAGCGTAGCAAAGGGCCGGCGTCATGCTGGCTTCGCGGCCTCGGGGGCACGCTGCTCGAGGTGGGAGTGTACGGTCATGCCGACGGCGTGCGATGGGTGGAGGTCGTCGCCGCGCAGAATTACCGTGCGGGAATGGTGGTACGTACGCTAGCGAGTTCCCCTCCGCGGCGACAAACGCGCTCGCAGAGTGGCGTGCGATGAAGGGCATTTTGCTCGTCTGTTTTCCTTTCTATACACCCGCCCGCACAGCTGCCGAAACCGGCAAATGCGCCCACGTCACCTTCTTGCTCGACGGCAGTGCCGAAAGACAATTCGCCTTCAAGCGGGAGATGGGGCCTTCCCACAAAGTTGCGACGCACGATCTGCAGCCCGAGATGAACGTGCAAGGCGTGGCGGACACAGTCGCACGACTCGCCTAAGAGGGGAAGCACGACTATGTGATGTGTTACTGGATATGGTGAACGAGCGCCTGAGCCTCCCAAATTATATTCAAACTCCTCCCTCGCACGTACAACGATTCACCGCTAACGCGTGCTCCTTATCATATCCTAGGTCGGCCACACAGGAGCCTTCGCGGTGGCGAGGTGTCCCGCAATGGGGCTTCGCCGCTCTCGCCCACTTGAGCCCTTGCCTAGTCCCGGAAAAGTACGCTACCGCGGTAACGATACTGACGCCGCGCTCGTACACGGTGCTGACACCTAGTAACTGAATTCGCCGAGCGGACCGTCGACCGTGGATGGACTGTGAATAGAGCGGTCGTTTCTCGGAACGTGAACTGACTGAAATCGTCGGCTCCGCCGACGGACCGAATACGCGGTGGACAGCTCCATCACTTCGAATTTACTGTGCAGAAGAAGATTGAATATAGCAGTCGACGTCGGTCACCCACGGTGTCGAGCGTGTCGAGCGCCTGCCACTGCATCAGTTCTGCGTCTGCGTCTGTTCGACATCCGATCGGACAACCGTCTCGGACAAATCGCCTATGCGCCTGTACCCTCTTGATTCATCCCTGCTGTTAACATTGTCTGGCGAACAGAAATTGTTCAACTCAGTGAGGATTTGCTAGCGGACGCATCTTTCTCGCTCGCTCACAATTTTCGCAGCAAGAGTTGACTATTGTACGGATATTTCCCGCTCACAATTCCATTCCCGCTACCTCGGGTAAAGATCCGTCCACTAATAACCCTTGCTACCTTTAGGCGATTTAACTGTGATACTTACCAGTGTCGCATTCTAGCCACTGGTAAGCATTATCTGCGTAAGCACGGACCTCGGCTTTTCGGGCTCCGTCATTTCTGTCTTTCTGCCGCCCATCTCTTGTTCTCTCGTGTCTTTCCTCCTCTCGCCCTTCTCAGCCTTGTCTCGGTTCTCAATGCCGTTGAATTGCATCACATATCAAGGTGTGCGCCCACCACCAAATTTGCTACAGAACAACATGGGCGTCATCCATTCCTATTACCCAAATCTTTTGATATGGCACTTGACCAATAATCCATCAGCACGTTCTGCCTTCGTATTTTTTCGTGGTTCTCGGCGGCTACTCTTCAATTCAATGTGGACCCATCCAAGAAACGCATGCAAGCAACGCGACAGCTTGACTTCTGCACAAGATATGGTGTATTCACTTGTGCATATAGGCCTGCGCGCATAGCGCGGTTCCTTATCATCCTCCTAGGGCTCGACCGCATCTTCGCAAGTTCTAGGGTTAACCCGGGATTGCATCCACGACTCTGCGCCCAGGCCCGCAGCATCACAGTCGATATAATTCTTGGCTCATATCTTCTTGATTTTCTTCCCCGCAACAACTCGCTGCACTCCCATGGAAAACAAAGAATCAGAATCGTCCACAAGCGTGCTGGGCAACACGATCTCGAATACGAGTGAGCCGGCGTCGTTTGAGGTCCCCGATGGCGGGCTTGTCGCCTGGCGCACTGTCGCTGGCGCGTAAGTCTCTCTGTCCTTTGCACCTGTTGACAAAGATCTGACAAGGCGCCTCTACATAGGTGGCTCGTACTCTTCGCGACCTTTGGGTATGTACTTGCGGTGGATGCAATATATATATCGGGTTCACGCCGTCCCCAGCTACTCATTCACGTTCGGTGTCTACGAAGGTGCGCCGCCGCTCTTTCCTCCGTACCTTAGCTGACTAGCTGTACCTAGATTACTACGTCCGCGTCTTCCTCACGAACCATACGCCCAGCAGCATCGCGTACGCGCTAGCTTCCTCCCATTCAAGATCTGGGGGTTCACTGACGACCCGTGTATTGTACTTCAGGTGGATCGGCAGCTTCCAGATAATGATGCCCTTCCTGCTAGGGCCCGTAGCGGGCAAGATATTTGATGAGGGGGGCTTTCATGCACTCCAGATTTCTGGTGGATTAATTTTTACTTTCTCGTGCGTTTGTTTTAGGCTCCAAGTATGACGAGAATTTGCTGACCTACTTTCATCTCAAATTCAAAGGGCCTTCATGCTCTCTCTCTGCCAACAGGGCCAGTATTATCAGGTGGGAAACAATGCAGTTTGCTGCCTCGAATCAGAATACTGATCATTGGACACAGGTCTTTCTCGCGTACGTCGAAGTCGCTCAAAGAACCGGATCTCACTGACATTCATACGCAGCCAGGGACTTGGCATGGGTATCGGCCTCGGATTCACCTATCTCCCTTCTGTCACAATCGTCATGCACCATTTCAAACGCCACAGTTGGCTCGTGTCGGGCATCGTCATGAGCGGCTCCTCCGTCGGCTCCACGGTCTTCCCGCTTAGTCCGCCAACGTCCTCGTTCCTCCGTCGCTTGCTAACATCCCTGCATCTTAGTTACCAAGTAAAAGCCCCAAGCTACTGATCACCCTTCTGCCGACTGACTTTCTTCCTCCTGCAAAGTCACCTCCTTCCTCGAGTCGGCTTCGCCCAGACAATCCGCTTGACGGGCGCGATCATTCCGCCCGTCCTCATCCTCGGTAATCTCATGATGCGCACGCGCCTGCCGCCGCGCTCCAAGCGCGGCCACAACGTCCCTCCGCCAGACATCAAATCTTTTTTCGTCGACCCTGCGTATATGATCGCAGTCTTGGGGTACGTAACTTTTCCACTCAAGCACGGGCATCACTCACACGATTGTACATGTAGGATGTTCCTCGGCCTACTCGGACTGTATTTTCCCCGTACGCGCCTCCCCTACCAACTCAAGCGCAGCAGCTGATTACGTATGGTACGCAGTGGTCTACCTGCAGCTCTTCAGCGTGCAGCACAACATCGGCAGCACGCTCGCGTTCCACTCGATCTCCATCCTCAATGCGAGCGGCGCGTTCGTGCGGCTCTTTGGGAACTATTGGGCAGACGCGTACGGACCATACAATCTGCAAGTGGGGTGCTCCATCGCATCGGGGGTGTTGATCTTCGCAATGCTCGGCGTGTTCGTCATTTATCTTCCTTCTCCGTGCCAGTACTCCCAAGTCCGCTAACGATCCCTACGCTACGCCTCTAGACATAACGCCGCATCACTTGTCGTCATCGCCCTTTTGTACGGCGCGTTCTCGAACTGGTGTATGTCCCTCCCAATGTGTCTGGCGCCGATTTGATTCAACTGATGCAATGCATGCACGCCCAACAGATCTAGCGCTTGCCTTTGCCTGCTTTGCGTCGCTGGCGAAGGGCCCTGAAGAAGTTGGGTGCGTAGTACATTCTCTGGTTATCGTCGACACGAAGCGTGGCTGATCGATTTTCGATGCGTAGTGCGCGTGGCGGGATTGCACTCGCCTTCTGCAGCCTCGGTGCGCTCGTCTCTGGGCCCATCCAAGGCGCGCTCCTCACGAATGACTATCATTGGATCCGTCCCGTCGTGTTTGCCGGGGTCAGTCAGTCATTCAGTTCGTATCTTTGTATCGGTTCCTCCCTAACTCATAATTACCTGCAGACGATGACGTTTGCGTCGGGAGTATGTTTTTTCGTTACGCGGACTCTGCATGCGAGGGCGACATCCAATTGGCGGGTGTAGGAGAGACTCTCATTTCCTTTATTGGAAGCAGTTCACAATTATGCCCCAGTGTTACATACCCCATATTGAATCACTTTCAACATTCTCCACCTCGCTCACGACTGTAAACAGAATGTGAATGGTTTACCATGGCAAAAACAAGTCAAAACATGCACAACTCCTGAATGCTCTCCCGGGGAGTCGAACCCCGACTTTCCTCATACTATTCGAGGGGACAACGGAATCAAGTCGTATGAAAGGAAGGCGACCGCCGACGTCTACAACCAATCTGCATCAGCGTTTTTAGGAGCAGTGTATATTGAGTATCCTGTGTTTCCGGAGGAGTTCAAAATCAGTGTCCAGAGCATGAGGTGAAATGGGTTGGGGTGGGTCGACGCACACTGATGTATGATTTTTTTCGCATTTTCTCCTTTCACGAAGTCAACAACACAATGACGGCATTGTTTGCCGAACACTGCCCCACATCAGATTCCCCGATCCGGAACCACGTTACAACGGCCGAGGCGGCTGTGCTCGGTCCGACGGTCCCGGATTCCCTCGTGCTTCGAAAGTTTTGTGAACTGTTCCACGGTATTCAATTCGGTAAACAGTCGGTGTCTTATGTGAGTGCTGGAGAACAGATAGCAATAGGTATTAGTGTAATGACGAAGTCCCATCGCCGCTGACCTCGCAGATGAGTTCAACATACTGTGGTGCATATAGTTCAGGTACCGGCGGGCCTGTCCGCGCTTCAAAAACCGCACTAACACCGTCTTCTTTGCTAGTAATTCTTCCGACGTACGTTGATTCCCATCTATCAATGTTTCATGAGGCCAACCAGATGCTCCCCATTAACCAACCCACCAATTTTCGACGCTAGCGCTTGCTGCGGATCGTGTATTCACATCATTCCTTCAATCATAGCTGCCAGCGATGTGCCGAGACGTGCATTGTAATTGATTCTGCAGTTTCTTCTCCGACAGGCCGCACCGAGACTACGTTGCGATCGTCGGGGACTCTCAACAGAATAAATTGAACTCATTTCCGCGGATGCGGCGGAGCGGTCTCAGAGTCCGTCTCCGTCACGGAAGACCGCGCAAAGACATTCAACGCATGCAAGCGTTAGGCACTCATTTACGTGACGAGAAACGTTCACTTCGGCCGCTCTGGATTCGCTGACTCGCCTCTCCCGTCGGGGAATGTATACACGCTGCTGACTAGCTAGATTTGCTGAGCGTACCGTCGACGGTAGATAGTTCAATCAGTTCGGTGTGGAGTACACTGAATGCCGGCCACGGCCGTGTCGAGCCCTGATGCATATGTTTGACACGCTAGTTTTATTTTGGGACCACACCTCCCAGTGGCGTCCATATATAATATTATATATGCATACTCCCGCGGTCCGCGTGCGTACTAATTGCAGGTTTCCTGAACACACTAGCGAAAAACTGACTCAATTTGCCGGCGGACCCACGGCGAACAGTTTCAAGACAGTTCAATCAGTTAGAATTAGGTATTGAGCATCCCTAGACTGTACTACAGTAATATAGAACATCGATGGCGGAGCGCACCGTGTCGAGTGCATGGATAATGCATGCATCTGTGCCTCTTGTCGGAGTGCGAATTTCATTTTTGGAAGACCTTGGTGCGACAGTCGGACGCATTCGGATGTCCTTCTTGATTCGATTGGACGGATCTTTTGTTTACGGATCAAAGTCTAAAGTGCCGCACGATGACGACGTCAGACTGGCTGAGGAACATAACAATCCGTCAGGTAATTAATAATTCTCCGGAGAGCGATACGAAAGTTCCACTCCATGATAATCTAACCGGACAAACTCATCAGTGATGGATTGGAATTCATCAGGCCCATTTCAGCAGTTCTGTGCCGCATACGCGTCTCCAAGGCAGATTTGGAACCGAACCGAACTTCCGATGGTGATTTGTCGTGCATCACGCATAGCGGAAAAACGGTGTATGATCAACGGAATTCGACGGGCAGTATGCGAAACTCATGTGTGTATATTCCTTCAACCCTATAACGGAAAGCAAACGGAAATCCAGCCGTTCGAACGCATCAGTAACTTTTGATCCGGGCGAACGCGCGACGCGTTCACGATTCCGCGGTCCAGAAAGAACCAACGGTAGGTTTGTGGGCCCTGTACCAAAGTGCGAGCCTTCGGAAATGATTGCTTATCGTGTAAGGGAGAATTCAGAATGATGTACAGTACTGCCATCACCTACAGAAGTTTGGCTGCGCTCTTCGGCTCCCCGATCCCCGCCCTTGATTGCTTCGAAACCAAGTAGTGAAGGACCCACGATAATCGGATGAAACGCCAGGTGGTCTGATTTTCTGAGTGGCAAGATCTGAGGACGGTTTTATCTCATTTACCCACGCTTTCTGAAGGGAGGACGGAGCTGGGCGATCACCACATGGGGAAGAAGTTAGCCTTTTCTCGGCACGGTTGAACGGGCATCAATGTCAAAGTCCGCTCATATCCTTGTACACACCTCTCACCAACTGTCCGACAAGATAGCATCGGGGCTTCCCGACCGTAATCATTCGCAGCTTCCAACTCATGTTATGTCTTCCGCAAAGTACATCCAACTTGTGTGTAAAAAACAGCATATATAGAAAGGATCAACCCTCAAGCGGTTGTTTCTGGATCAGAGGCCGGGGCCGGTGGGCTCAGAGATGACGGTGCTGGGGCTAGCGCTTTGAGACAGACTGTCAGTAATTTTGAAGGCTGAACGGCGGAGCACGTACGTCCAGATCACCGTGGTCGTGGCGGTGACAATGTATGGCGCGACATCGGTTATAGTCTTGTAGGCTCGGGTGGCCGTGAAAACGGGGAGCTCTTGTGAGCGATCCGGTTTGGAGGCCTAGCGATACTTAGCATTACCGCAAAGACGGTAGACAAATTGCCTTACCGCAACCCCTGCAGAGGCGAAAGCAAGCACTGAAACGACCACTTTGAACAACATTGTTGTGAAGGTAAGATGGAGAAAGTACACGAAGTCCCCTTGTCCTTATATGTTCCTCGTCTGCGAATCACATCGGCATGTGTATTATGGCATTGAAAACATCTCATATACTTGACGTTAATTCGTCCGAACGATCGGTGCGTAATGATGATGTGTACGAATCCAGAGATTTAGTGCCGTGTTTAGAGATTTAGTGCCGTGTTTCGTGTATGGCAGGGCGAGAATTACGGCGGGCACGTATAAATGCCCCATAGGGTGCTGGTCCTTTCCGTACTGGTCTTCCGGTACTTTCTTCAATGTTCTTCGTCCCTTTGCTCGCCCTATCTTTAATCTCGCCGTCGTCAGCAGCTATAGGGCCGACAGCGGATGTTACACTCGTTAACGCTGTCGTTGCTCCTGACGGTTTTTCGCGCTCGTATGCTGTCCACAGTTCTTGATTCGCACTCATATTCACCGACCACCCCAGGGCCGTCACCGCCAATGGTATTGTTCCAGGTCCCTTAATCACCGCAAACGCAGTTTGTTTCGGCCACATCCATCTACCTTCGCCGCCTCACCTTTCTTTGGTCCAGGGCGATGAATTCAACCTAAATGTCATCAATACCCTTACAGACGACACCATGCTGCTCAGCAGCACCATCGTGCGTGCACCTAGTCCCGGAACTATGATGCGACGTCTCACTCATATTTCCTTAGCACTGGCACGGGTTCTTCCAGAAGAACAACAGTTGGGCCGATGGGTAAGGCAGTGTTTTGAATGAATTATTTCTGTGCTCACCGTTCGACAGTCCTGCATTCGTGTCTCAGTGCCCCATTGCGGCAAACGATTCTTTCTTGTATACTTTCTCTACTGCGAGCCAGACCGGGACGTTTTGGTACCACAGCCATCTGTGTATGTCCTTTTCTACTTTGACGGAATCAACTCCTGAGAATCAAAAAGCCACTCAGTACTGCGATGGCCTTCGGGGCGCGATGGTTGTTGTGCGTTTTCGTCCTTTGTCTCGAACTTTTATTTGACGCCAAAATGCGAAGTACGATCCCAACGACCCTCATCTCAGTCTCTACGGTATGGTTCCTTTGGTCTTCGACAACTCAATTGCTTATTCACGTTCCCTCCAGACGTCGATGACGGTACGAAGGCATAAACATCACTTTTTCAGCTACTAATCGGTCGAACCTAGAGAGCACGGTGATCACACTGGCAGACTGGCGCGTAAATTTGAAATCCATTTCGTCGCAATTAATCGAGCTCCAACAGGTATCACGAGCCCGCTCACGACCTTGGTGCTGTCCCCGTACGTCCCATGGTTCGATGAATTACCGCTTTTGTGTATTGACATGCATTCTTCACAGACGCTTATCTCCACACTAATTAATGGCCTTGGTGAGTGTATCGGCCGTGTGTCATGTTGTAATTCAAATTGACGGTTTCAAAAGGCCGCTATGCTGGAGGAGTACGTTTCCCGTACGTTGATCTCAGCACCAGACTTACATTTGATTCAGCCGACTTCCCAACTCGCGGTTATCACTGTAACTCAGGGTGTGCGATATCGCTTCCGCCTTGTGTCCCTCTCATGCGGCACGTGACTTTTCAACCATGTTGTGTTGCGAATCTGATTAGAAATCCAGACCCCAATTTCATCTTTACCATCGACGGCCACACTTTCACCATCATCGAGGTTGAGGGCGTGAACACTGAACCACTCACCGTCGACTCCATCCAGATCTGTGCGGCCGTCTTCTTCACATGTAGCCGCGCAACATTTTGATCCTCGTTTATAGATGCCGGCCAGCGGTATTCGTTTGTTCTTACAGCCAACCAAGCCGTGGACAACTACTGGATTCGGACTGTGGCGAACGGCGGTATTGGTTGCTCTTTTCGACCCCACTGCCACGATTTGATGCTCCTATTTAGGTACTGCTGGCTTCGACAACGGCATCAACTCTGCCATCCTCCGCTATGCCACTGCCCCTATATCAGACCCCGCGACTAATGTCACCACATCCGTGGCGTCTCTCGTCGAAACTAACCTTCACCCGCTCGTGGCCATGCCTGTGCCAGGAACCCACGAGGTTGGCACCGCCGATGTTATGATGAACCTGGTGATCACTCTCGACTTGAACCCCTTCTTATTCGAAATAAATGGAGTATCATTTGTTCCTCCCACTGCCCCCGTGCTACTCCAAATTTTGAGCGGGGCCCACACCGCGGCGGAGCTTCTCCCCTCCGGATCTGTGTGAGTGTGCTCTAGGCTGAACAGATTTACAGACACTAAAGAGTCGATTCAGATTTCCGCTTCCCCCTAACTCCGTGATCGAAATCTCGATCCCTGGTGGCACCGCGGGAGCCCCTCATCCTTTCCACTTGCACGGTGTGAGTACACACACAATTCCAGAATGGAGGGGCTGACCTTATGGACCGCAGCACAATTTCTGGGTCATTAGGAGCGCGAACAACGCCACGTACAACTGGGATAACCCGGTACGTGCCTGGTGTGTTTACTAGAAACCGTATTTTTGACCTGGAACACAGGTGGTTCGCGATGTAGTGAACACTGGTCCCAATACCAGGTCCGTAATAATTTTACTCGCACAAAGTCATCTTGACCTCGCCGTTCCAGCGACAACACAACAATTCGTTTCGTGACCAACAACGCTGGCCCGTATGTTGCATTGATCTTGTGTCTTTGAAACATCACTGACAACTCCTACTACTCCCTTTAGATGGTTCTTGCACTGCCATATCGATTTCCACCTGGAGCTGTTGGTCGTCCTCGTTGCATTGCATGATCCTTCACTTACCACAACCACCCTGTAGCGGACTTGCTATAGTTTTTGCCGAGGACACTGACACCATCTCGAATTCTGTGCAACCCAGTACGTCTTGCTACTGTGCACTTACGTCGCCGCTGATTCATTTATTTTCTCAGGCGAGTGGGGCACACTGTGCCCGACCTACGATGCCCTGACGAGCTCTCAGCTCGGCGGAGATCGTTGAAGGATTGCATTGGACACCAATCCAAGAAGGATGTACTTGAACGGATTGTTTTGGGTGGTGTCGGGCATTTTTGGTTGTTTTAAACCACCTTAAATTACATAGTCACATAATGGGTATCTTTCGACTTCCCTTTCAAAGTCACCGAATAAAATAGTATGCACCAAACGCCGATCACGTAGATGAAGCATCTCTCTCCGGAGTCTACAAAGGACTCGGGTTAATGATTTGGAAGGCATGACTTCTCCAGATACATAATGTAAGAGCGGATTATGCAGAAGTGTGGAGAAAACAATAGGCCAATCCTGGAAGCCGAAATCTCAACAAATTGTCAGCATTCGCATCAAGCCTTCCCACCTATTATGTGATCCGGGCCCTGTCAACAACTACAATAATCGCCGAAGAACACCCGAACACAGAAACGACAACCAACATACCCTTCGAAGTTATTAGTTAGTAGTGGTGGGAAAATTCGGTTCAGATTTCGGTTCGAACTCGAACCGAACCGAACTGAACGCGAAGTTCAGGTTCAAGGTTCGGCCAATGCCCGAACCTGAACCGAAGTTCAGGTTCAGGTTCAGGCCATTTTTTTTTTTTTTGAACCTGAACCGAACCCCGAACCGATTGGGCATTTTTTTTGACTGATTTTTGTCATTTCAGGGTGCATTTTCATCCCATTTGATGTGTAATCCCTCACCAATTGTACAATACAATACTTTAGAGGGTCCTGTAGGCTACAGATGTGTTTCCAGTGAAATATATTACTGTTCTAATTGAAATCAAAGTTCAATGTTTTGTCCAAATATATGAGAATTGTACTTTCAAAGCTTCAGACAGTACAGATTACCTCTAGGTAAGGACCAATGATATGGCTGACACTCACCAAGTACCCAATTAAGCTTTGGTTGCCTCAAATTTCGATATTATTCTGTGGGAAAAAATTGTAGGTTTGAACCGAACCTGAACCTGGGTTCAGGTTCAAGGTTCAGCAAATGTCTGAACCTGAACTGAAGTTCAGGTTCGGGGTTCAGAGAAAAGTGCCCCGAACCTGAACCGAACCGAACTTTCCCACCACTATTAGTTAGCGAACGAGTGCTTCATCATCGTGAGCTTTTGCCCAAGCTCTAGCTGGTCGGGCACCCGATGAGGACATACAAAGTGGCGGGCCCAGATAATATTTGATGTGAGGCAGATAGGATGATGTGAGGCAGATGGAATCAATGTGAGACAGATAGAATTCAAGTGAGGCACATTCGACGAAACGAGGCACATTTCCATTTTGAGAATTTTGATTGACATTGAGCGGGGATCAAACACTCATCTCTTCCGTACCACCACTACCCTTATGGCCTACGACCAGCTCGGCGCATTCCCGACTGTCTTCCACCACCTCCCAAGGTCGCCGGCACGCTCGATGATCAACGCCCTCTGCTGCGGGTGCGATCGAGCCTGAGGTGAATCGTGATGTGATCGTGTATCGTCCCCATTTGACCACAAAATAGGCTCCCTTTGGACCCCGTGCTCTCCTGACACCAATGCTAAGGTTGTGTACAATGCCGAGGTGACACATCACTCGACGCAAAAGTGATGCTGCAATTAGTAAGACTCTCGGAGGAAGCATTGTCCAAGGTGTGTGGTGGTTCCTTTAGTATTTTCCATTGATAACTTACTGGTGTTGCACCTCGCTTCGCACGTAGGTCACAGCAGCCTCCATCAGTTGGGGCGGCCGTGCACAACTTGAAGGCGTTCGGCGCCCGAACCCAGTCGGCAAAGCTACCCTGCCGTTGAACTTCACAGTGAATGTTTCGATATATTTGTAGCGAGATCTCTCGTCTGGCTTAGCTAGCTGTAAATTGTTACATACTATAGAATGAATATAGAAAGCTTAAATGAGGCATTTAACATGCTGAAGTCTACGTCAGCAAGACTTCGTGAATTGGGAGGGCACAGTGAACGTAAGGTGCCGTGGTTGCCGAATGATGAAATTGATTCCCGAGAGCAGCCGAGCCGCAACAAAGGCAGATCTCAATGTGCCGCACTTGCCAAAATCTGCCGCACATTGAACGAATCTGCCTCACATCGGTTCAATCTGCCTCACATCAAATTAATCTGGGCCCGCCATCTTGTCTATCCTCGCACCCGATCCAGATACGGCGTGAGCGACTCGGTGAATATCTGCGCAGCGAGCGGGTGGTCTAGCCATCGGTATTCTGTGTCCACGACCCATGTCTTTGGTTCATCCCAATAGGCCGAAAGTAGTTTTCCCTTTGCCAGTGTTTCTAAAAGCAAGGGCGAGGAACCCTGCGAAAACAATGCACTCCAGCTGCGTGCAAAATGAACTTGGTGTATGGCTTCCACGCCGGGCGGACGCGGCAGGAAGTCGGTTAGGATGTGTGCTGTTTCTATTGCGTTGTAGGGAAGTTGGTCACCGATGCACCCCTCGATAAAGTTGGTGAGGATAACGACGCGCATCGAGAGAATAGAGAGCATTGGCTCGTCGCCTAGCACTTGATCATTGTCATTGTCTTTGGATAGAATGGGATGGATTGCGACAGTGTTGACTACTTCCATATTGTCGAAATCATGCGGTAGTGGCGACACAGCGCTCAATATATTGGTTTGAATCAGGGCGATGGTTGATGTCGAGGCGCGCGAGGTGGCCGCAGAACGTACAGATTCGAGTGCGCGCAAGTGTGCACTGGGATTGGACCGGTACGCCCATGAATCGAGGTACTGTCGCGCCGTCATGAAACCGACCTCCCACATCGCGTCCACAACTGGGCCAGAGAGTAGAGGGGAGTGATTCTCCCGCGCGACGAGCTCGACCGTCAAGCACGCACACAACCACAATGTATTGCACTTCTGCAGCACACGCGATTACGACGGTTTTTGGGTCGTCAGATAACTGGCTAGATTGAGAGGAAAGTAGGAGGAATCCTCTACCATTGCACTCTCGCAGATAGACGGCAAGATTGAGAGGATTTCGTCGGCATGGGAGCTGTAACTCGAACGCCTGGATTGGTCACTAACGATGGAGTCGAAGCCGGTTGAGAACGTTTCGGCTATGTCAGCAGAAACGGACGACTCGTCAAACGTGAATGTAGCCCGGGTAGCCTCGAATTCGTATGGCCATGATTCCAGCGCGGCAGCGTCAATCATGAAGGACACGAACATTTGATGTTCAAGTGCCAACAGTACGTGACGGACGGATTCGAGCGTATCAAGACACTGCGTCATCCACGACGACGTTTCCAAAGCATCTACGGGCGGATTGACCTTTAGATCAGCGAGGTTATCTCGAACCTCTCTGTCGGCGGATGATTGCTATGTGTGTGGTGGAAGGCGGCGAAGCTTGGAAATGATCTGCCCGCATTGCGTGGAGAAATTATATGTGGACGAAAGGCGTCCACCCATCGCGAGGGTTTCTGAATGGACAAGAGTTTCGGTCGCGTAATGGAGATCTTCCCTGATAGAAAGGAGAATATTGGAATCCACGACCGTACGCGTCGATATCTGGTAGTGTTCGACTTTGGAGAGCGACGTAGGTTTCCATTAGAGGACACCATCGAATGGTTATGACAGTATTTATCACTGAAAATTACCGTATGTGTTGCACCGTACATCATAGTCGTGAACCGTGCCGCAAGCCGTACGATTTGAACCATGCACGTGCCTAAATCCGTACTCAGAGGTTCGGAAACCGTACTCGGAGGTTCGGAGATACGTTGCCTTTGATCATACCAAGGTGATGCTGAACTCCGTAGTCCTTGCTCATGTCAAGCATGAACCAAACACCAAGGTCGGATCGAGGTCTCTAACCTCGGCGATAACCAACGGCGGCGGATCAAACCATCAAATCTACCCGAGACCATCACTTCGGTAGTGGCCCACCACCACAACTTTGCCCGTACCACTGTCGCATAGTTATCTGGGGCTGGGACCAACGAGGGCTGCCCCCAGTGGGCTAGTACACTGAAAATGACGACATTCAGGTCGACTACATCGATTGCCATTCGTATATATGTACGGATTCCTAAAGTCTCGAATCCCTTACTTTTCCCTTCTGTTTCGATTCCGCATTCCATCGCACTTCGCATTTCATCCCTTGGCTCTATCCCGAGGCAAGCAATGTTTTCTCTCTTTCTTCACGTCATTTGGTGACTCTGAGCTTCCTCAGCAATGACGGACTTGGGCGCTATCCACACCACCTTGAGTGCCCTCACTGCAGGCCTACAACAGCTTGCAAACCAGTTGACTTCAGGCATTGGCCAACCTCAAAGTCATCCGGTTCCAGCTCCGCCGGCGCCTGTTCCTGTTTTGCCGACCCCCGGTCACATCGTACACCAGCGCTCGCGCACACGCCCTCCCGCCGTCTTCTCAAGGCCACCCTGTCCCAGCGTCGCTTCTAGGTTCTGTTAATCAACCCATGCTCGGAGTGGGTGGCCTCGGACTTCATATGGGCGGCCATTCTAACAATGCTCGGCTCTCGCTCTCGAACCGCGGTTCCGCCGGTGCTTCTCGCCTCACCGCAACACAGATTTCTCAGGCAAACTCCGGTCGCCAGGATGCGATCATCTCTCACTTCCCTCCAACGCCGACACTAGTGCAGCGCACGAAGCGTCGCGGCAACGCTGTTCCCTCACCAAACCTCACCCGACTTGCACCCCCGCCGACTCTGCTCGAGAAAGTTTCGTATCTGGACGCTGTTACTGGGACTCGAATTATGCGCATTCGTTTGGAGGTTCTCCCACCGGTGCACCATATTTATATCTTACCGACTTTTCAGCCCTAACATATTGACAGACTTCGTCGGCCGGCGAGGCAATACTAACGCGGCGGCTTCGCACGTCGGAAGTCGCCTTTCAGAATGCGCACCATCTCATCTACAGCTTCATTCTTCCGGAAAATACATCCATCGTAGAACTTCTTCGGATCGGTGGGCGGGCTATGGAAGATGGTCCCGGTAAATTCCGCTTTGCAGAAGATACCTCCACACGCGCGTCACGGCACCTCCCGCACGAAACACTTTCCCTCCAACTCCTTTCTCTCATCAACAAAGGCAATCCCCGTAACAATTGTGTCAGCTATCTCACTTCTCGCTATCCTGTTTCGCTGAACCAGACCATTGGTGGCCTTACGGACCCCGCCCCCACGATGCGCAACAAGTTCGGACATCCCCTCTACTGCATCCAGGATACCGATGACGGCGAGCACCTTATTATTCGTGCAGGTACGCTTTTCTTTCCCTCCGTTGTTCCACCTTCATATTTTCACCGCTTTAATTTGTACAGCCATTCGCAGACATGGTGCCTGCTTCACTGCGACTGACGATGGTGCTTGGCCCCGGAGCCATAGCTGCCTCACCACCCGCCACGGTCACCTCATCGACGAAGCCACGGAGGGCGACTTCACTCCCGATAGCGATTCAACAGAGACGCTGACATCTGGCGGTGAACCAGACTCCTTGACTGAGGACGAGGAGGATGAGAATATGCCTGAAGCTCCTCTTTTGCAGGCGTCAGCTCCAGCTCCTCTTGTAGGCTTTCACCTTATCTGACGATTCACTTCCACTGAGTTTTGTTCAAACAGGCCCTTCCCTCTCGTCGCGTGTTGGAAAACCAGGTCAGTAACTGAGCATGCCACACCTAGCTCTTCATAATCCCTTCTTACAGGCCGCTATGATAGCCTCGACGTCCGCCCCAGCTCAACTTGTATGTTTTTACTTTGTCCGAGGATTCATTGGCACTGATATTACTGGATAGCCTCTTCCCTCTCGTCGTGCCCTCGCAACTCAGGTCAGACGCCGATTGATGTAACACTAACTCCGCCTAATCATTAATTCTTAGCCTGTCGTCCGCGCGCAATCACTTCAGGAATTCGGCATACCAAGCGCTTTATTTGCTACCGTATTCCATGCGCAGCCGGGCTCGTTACACCACATCTACGAATCGCAAGATATTTTGAAGGCCGTCTATGACCTTGCCAGCGCTAGAAGGCCCTCTCAGTTGCTTGAGGTGGAGGGGACCAACCTCACGGAGATGGTTGACAGATACTATGAGCTCCTGGGTAGTGCTGCTGACTCGAACGACAGCACAACAATTTTGTCACCGCGCCGCAATTTCCGAATGTGAGTTCGAGTGATTCCAAGAATTGCCCATGTGATTCTAAACAATTCCTAGGCTGCGCCCTGATGGAACTGTGTTGTCCCTCGGTGTTGGTCCTGAGAGAGAAGTCCTTTACGGCGTCTTTCTCCGCTTCATAGAACACCCCGAAAAGTATTTCACTCCCCGGGAGCAAGGTAGATATGCGATTTCGACCACCATTTCGATGGCCCATCGCTTCCTTGTATCCCCTGTACGCATCCGGGAGTTGAAGATCCTCGGTGCTGTTTTGTCGCTTATGCTCCTCCATGGCATGACCCCGGCGCCTATCAGCCCTGCTCTCTTCCAATTTGTTTTCCATGACTGCAACCTCAACGCCCTTACCCCCGAATTTCTGGCGGAATGGTACCCAGAGCTTAAGCTTCTTTTGACAAACTGGGTTGCTATTGGCCCCGCCGGCGATCTCGCACCATTCCAGGCACATTTCAGCACGTACCATGACTTGCAGGTATGTTACTGAACCAGCTCAAATTGATACAAGTTCGTCCTGACAATGGATTATCAAAGGTGTCCAGCTTGCAATCTCGCGACCAGTCCCAGCACGACGCAATTGGGGCAGATATGCTGTATAACGCCATCTTCGGCTCTCAGCCACCGTCTCACCCGGAGTACAAAGCACTATTCTCCGGGATGCGGATGTGCTGCCGCGAAGGATTCAATATGGTGGAGGCACGTATCTTCTCTGTGTTCACTCATGAGCTTTATACTGAATGGGACTTTTAGCTATTCCGCTCATTTCCAGGAGGTACCGAACACCTCCTAAGCCAAAAATGGGCTTCCCATATCACCGACTTCGCATCTATCGAGCCAAATCTTGTTTTCAAGTGTCCACCAGCCGTCGATGTCGCTGTACTTTGCAGCTCGCTCCAGTTTGTCATTGATCCTACTAAAACAATCTGCGACTTCTTGATGCGAACTGGGGTGCCCTGCCCCACTCTCTTCGATAAGGCAAGGGCGAGCCTTCACCCCATCGTACCATTGTCCACCGTAGATTCTGAGGTGTTCTGCCCCCGCATGCTGGCATGGGCCTCCACTGGCAGCCCTGATTCTGAGCTTTCGAAGGACATCCGCATCGTCTTTTGTCCCCCCGGTTGCATTGAATATCAAGCGGGTACAAGACAGCGCGAGCTCAATATGGCGGAAGGTACAATTTCATTTGCTAGCTGCTTTCGCACCGCCCGTATCCCTCTCTCCTATCTCATTAATCTTCACCGCACCTCTTACCCCACTCTGGACGAGCATGGCCAGCCTACCGAACCTTTGACTCTACAGGACGCCATCGACCACTGGCTCCTCATGCAGATAATTGGTAACATTGGCGAGCTCTCAATGCTTTAAGTCTCAGCACAGTTTTCCGTGTACGTTCCCTTATTTCACCCTTTGCTTTGCATCTGACTGCCAATTTCTCCTAGCTTCGCTCATTAATCTGGTGTTTCTTCGCGACCGCTTTTATCAATATCTTCTACTTACCTTCAATTACGCCGTAATTACATACTATTCAATAGAGTCTGCACTTTGACTTTCTCTTCCTGTCCGCCTTTATTCGGTCAATGGGCAACTTGAACACATGCAAACAATGTGCTCGACGGCGAGTCATGACGTTCCGCCTCGGTCTCCATACACCAGCGTTATCTCACCCGTATATTCCCCTCGCTGCCGGCTCTCTTTTCGTTCTCTGTTTCCTTCTCAACTCACATTCACTGCACGGGCACGACATTCCCCAATATATGACTCAGTACTATCGAATCGAATATCCTACTGTGCTGGTCGACCTCCGCTTCGTCCTCACTCTTCTTACGGGTTCACAAAGCCGGGACAGATTGGTTATACTCGCCGTCCCCCTTGTGTCCGCGTGTCAGTGTTGGTCTGGATATGATTGTTGTCGAGGTGCGCATCTCGTCTTTTTAATCTTGTTTCTATCTACTAACTGCATACCCGGTATCCCGGTGCTCGTGCGGCCCCTCCGACTCCGGGGCATCCTCCCTGTGCACGGTGGATACCCGCATCATCTTCACCACCACGTCCTGGGAGCGGCGTGTACGTACGTACATCTTGGCACGTACATTGTGCTGCACACTGGGCGTCGCATTCGAGCAGGTGAGTCCACTCTGACTCGATGAGGCCCGGCATTGACATTCTTGCAAGTGCCCATATCTTCGCGCCCGCACTAGGACTCGAGCTCTGCCCCGAGCCGGCCGACTCAATGTTCCCCGCGCTCTGGGATACCCCTGACTGCCATGCGTGCCCGTCGACTGTGAGTGCATGTGATTGTTCGTCCAGTGTGTCTTCATGTTGGACGATGCACATGCACTAGCGCTGCGGGCGAGGGAGCGAATTAATACCAATACATCCTCTCAAGAGCAAAATGTTTGCCTTCGCTATTCCGGCTGTTTGGTAAGTCCCGACGTCGCCTCGCATTATTTTGCCGTCTCACATGTATCATATTTTTTGGCACTCGCATCTCAGTGGTAATCCTCATATTTTACAACATCCCTCGCATCACCACCAGATATTCTCAGACTCAATGCCTACACTCACGGTCAGCATTACTTATCGTCTCTTCCATCCTGCTGTATTCTTAATTGTCTTTCACATCTTGCTCGTACTGCACAGATTCCGTAGAGTGGGTACACAGACTCGTAGGTACATATCGTACGTACAGTCTCGTATGATATCATATTCGAGTGAGTCACTTTACTTGCGGCGAAGAACCCAGTTCCACAAGGTACCACCAGAAGAGAACAAAAACAAAAACAAAAAAGGAAACGAAACGAAACGAAAAGTAGAATAAGAGAGGGACGCGAGTCACTGAATTTTTTGTGAAGAGCAAGAAGACGAAACACGAGGTTGAAGAGGCGGAATCCTGGGGTGGATCAGTATGAGGGTTCGCAAGGTAGGGAGGGTGCGAGCAGGGAGAGGGTGAGAGAGGAGATGAGCATCGAGCAGCTAACGTCATGATGAAGAAGGACGAATGTCGAAAGCCGAAAGAAAAGGAAGAAAGAAGAATTAAAACAAGAGAGAAAAGAATGAAGAATAAACTAAAAAGAAAGTCACAAGAACACAGGCGAGCGATCTCAGGATTTGCATTCATTATTGACGGTGGTGCCATTTCTTGGAGTTCCAAGAAACAGGAAATTGTTTCTCTCTCAACAACCGAGGCCGAATATGTCGCGATGACGCATGCCGCGAAGGAGGCCGGTTGGCTCCGCCAACTTATTGCCGAGCTGTTCCGCCCGCTCGAGCATCCCATCACCTTATATGGCGACAACCAGTCGGCCATCGCTCTTGCCCATTCCGACATGGGCCAATTCCACGCCCGCACGAAGCATATCGATATTCGATATCATTTCATCCGCTACGTAATCGAGAACAACACCATCCGCCTCGTTTATTGCCCGACCCAGGATATGGTTGCCGATACTTTCACCAAAGCCCTTCCCAGTGTGAAGGCCAAACATTTTGCGGCCGCTCTCGGACTTCATTCGGTTTGAGGGGGAGTGTTGGAATAACAAACCGAAGTAGCCGCGCCGGGCCGCGGTACTGAATGGTTGATTTGTTGGTTGGATTTCACTGCCGCGACTTGCCCTCGTCGCCCGCATTCTATATTGTCTATCTGTTCGTTTCTTACTTACCATCCTATGCCCTTACCTCCCGGCTTGATATTTACTTATACGGACTCATTGTTCATGGTGTTTACTTGTCCCCGTACGTACCTATTTAAATTTTGTTTGTATTTAAAGCGTAGTACTTTACTGAATCTACTCAGTTCTTCTGCGAAACACTTCCCTCCAAGTCAACATGGGGGTATGGGCCATCGCTGCGCGTGGCGGGTACGAGTACTTATGTAGTTTTTGTCGGCACTTTTTCTTATATATTTATCTAATCTTATCTAGATCATATCGAATGTCTAATCTTATCTCGATCCTTCTCAATATTTTTTCGTCCTAAGTCAGTCATTCAGTACAGTGGTTTCCCAGAATCGCGAATTGCGCGTCGAATCAAAAGGCGCTCGGGCGCTTATCGCGTTAACTTCTTCTTCTTCACCACCATCAGGGACATTCTTCTTGAAACCTCTGCTACCACCCGCGCTCGCTGCATTGTGTCTGCTCAATCAATCACTTAGGTTTACAGACGACTCACTGGTACCCAGATCCATGGCCCGCGATAGTCCCGGAGGCGTTTACGCTTTTTTCGTTGACGGTGGACGAACCGTGAAAATTGGAAGATCGGTGGACCCCGAATCGCGCAGAAGGCAATGGGCGCGTCAATGCCGCGGAGAGGTCCAGCGCTGGCTCACCTTTTATTGGGCCGTTCCGTTTGCGAAATCGTTTGGTACGTCCTTTTCTTTCAATCGCAGCTTGTGCTCAATCCCCCAGAACGAATGTTTCATCTCGAACTCAAGCGTCGCGGAGCATGGCGAGGCCGCGTCCTCTGCCCTCGATGCCACAAACGCCACCAAGAAAAATTCGACACGCGTCGATGCGGGGGTGAGGCAGGGGTCGTGAACATTGGGGACGCACTGCTAAGTT
The DNA here is from genome assembly GCA_029281435.1 of Mycena haematopus. Lineage (NCBI taxonomy): Eukaryota > Fungi > Basidiomycota > Agaricomycetes > Agaricales > Mycenaceae > Mycena > Mycena haematopus. The sequence goes on from JARJCV010000253.1 coordinate 49,075, forward strand.
CCAAAGGCTGGAAGTGGAAGAAGTAAGTTCCATTGTTGCCACAATTGACTTTTACTAACTTATTTCCAGAATCGTCATGAGACGCAAGTAGTATAGTCGCCTGTGTACGAGCCCCAGCAGCTCAATAAATTCAGAACAGGATTTTTCGTCGAACAATTCGGCTGTGGGGCTTATCATCAGCTAAGTCCGAAATTTCGATTGAACTAATCTGACCACTCTCGAAGGTTACAGCCCTAGTCTTTATTCACGAAACGACATCAGCGCCTTTATTTCTATATTGGCAAGATGATTCACCAACGACTTTCAAGCGATCATTATCGGAATTTTGGCGCGTCCCCATGCAGATGTCGATCAATGTACACATCGTTGTTGTCCGCATTCGATGTAACAGCCCCAGCCAAATTTTGTGAGTACTAATTTCTGGGATGGTTTTCACTCACCGTCATTTCCGAGATTTAACCGACACTATATTGATCATGCCGTTTTTGATGGTGGCTATACACCTTCCATTTCGGCATGTTGATGGTGGCGGTACAGTCAGATGAGGGGGAAACTGGTGGCTTCGTCCCGTTAACCTGTCAAAAAGTGAATAAAAACGGATAATTCAGAGAATTCATATAGTTTCACAGTTATCGCGTCTTACAGTGTACGTATAGGTCGCCTTTCCGTAGCAGCCCATTGATGGGCAATGCTCGCCCCGACGTACTTGACCGTACTGCCCGATGAAGACGACGGATCGGTCCATTCTCGAACGTCGTGACTTCTGCTATGTTCTCTCCGTATGAGTCGAAAGTTCCGCCCAAATGCGTCGAACAGGACTGCCCGCGCCTCGTACCCGATCTCGCACGCGATCACCAGGGTTTCCAACTTCGAATACTTTATGTCTGTTCCGAGGTCCTCGACAATATAGTTGACGATGTCCCGGTCGTTCCTGCACAAATCCAGCTCCTTCAAATTCTTGAGCGTTTTCATCATGTTCGTCAAGTGCGTATGATTCTTGGTAACCAAGCGAAGTTTGAGATACTGAACGCGCTCGATGATCGATTCAAAGAGGACGACGAAGTCCTCCAAATCGTCGTTTATGATGTGGAGGTGTAGCAGTGTAATCGCGGGCATGGCTATTTGTGCCAACGGGACGATGGAGACGCCGTCCGCGAACTTGATGTGCAGGTCGCTGAGCGTCGGCAGTTGGATGGCTGGCACAGGATTCGGTATGGCTGTCCACTCTACCACTGACACTTGCAACAATCGCAGTTGCGTTGTACACAACAACAATGACGAGAAAGCGCTCCATGGAATCGCACGGCGTCCTGTGAGATTGCATAGGCGAAGCGCTGTCAGAGAGGCGTAGTTCGTCGCTCCCGGCAGAAACACGGGGGCCCCTGACAAGCGCAGTTCGACTAACTGCATAGGTTGCATCGGCCGCGAGATGTCCTCCAAAAACAACTGTGGCCCCGAAGGCCCTGGCTGTTGAACAGTACTCGAGATACGTTCCAATTGCGGCAGGTGCATCGTGCATAGAACATTCCATACAGATTCCCAGATGTGCAACGCCCCACAGTCCAACGTCAGGTGCGTTATTTTCCTTCAAACCAATCAGATCGCAAACCAGTGAACAGATCAAGACGCACCCATGATAGTCCTCTAACATAGGTACCAGCCTTTTGGCGAAAGTACTTGTAGAGACCACTGGAATTGCCGTTTTAAACCCGAGCGGACGACTGGCTAACTCGAAGTCCCTTGCCAGGATCAATACCGACAAAGGACGGTGAGCGGTACGATTTAGCACAAAACGAAGGGAAGTGCGGGAATGGGCCCGAGTAATCGGTACAGCCATCCAAAATTCAGAGGACGAATAAATGATGTTGCGCCACTGCGAACATACGACGCATAATTCGCATCTCCGATCCGACGCTCTCGCCCAATCGAACTGGTCATCCTGCCAAGCCAAGAACAAGCACCGCTGGCTGATTTCCGACGGTAACCGTAACACGAATGTTATAGGCGCCATCGCCATGTTTCTGAACGCACGTTATAAATCTGTAAGCACGACGCACCAGAGGAGATAATGACACCCACATTTCGAGCAATTCAGAGTGCGCTCTAACCATGAATTGACCCCTTCTATTATAAAACAGATCGGGTTCCAAGACAAAGGGGTATTCCTTCACCTTACACTGCTTATTCTTAAACAAAATGGGGCCGATAATATCCGCTGTGTCACTTACCATCCGCGCTAAAACCGAAGCGTCAGTCCAGTTGAGAGTGACCAAGCCGGAGCAAGCTCCACCATGTCCATCAACACTCTCAGTCTCGCAGCTTCCGCTTTGACTCGTCTCGATATAGCGTTTGACGGTCCTATTTACCACAATGAACGAACACTCCTCGAAGTTGCTGTTACCGATCCCAAACTGTGGGCAGCGGCCAAGGCCAAGTTCGCGCGATCAGACACCCGACCAGTTTACCGAGTCGCTTCTCTCAAATGTCAGTATTTCATATCGATTTTGCTAAGCTGAGACGCACTAAAATTCTTGAACAGTTGGATCCGGCCCAAGCCCAGTTCCACTTTGCGACCTTCCATCCGATGTTCATTACCTTCTCCCGGCGGGGCCCAATGTGCGAGATCTATGCAAACTATCGGCTACCTGCGCTTTCTTCCGCAAAGAGTGTATGCTGGTCTTCGATGCGCGCATGCGAAGGGCGTTTGAAATATTCGATCTTAATTGGTTAGAGGTTAGGTTCGCGCTCACCCAATGCCACGCCATCATCTCTGGATGGTTTATCTACCACCTGGTCCGGATGGAATTCTCGCAACTCATGCGCGTCACAACCATCGACTTGTACGTGCGCAAAGGATCAGATGCCGATCTGCTCGGAGAATTCTTGGAAGTCGCCACGGCGTATGAAAAGGTAGAATTAAACTCATCTATTCATCTTTGCTGATATTGTTCAGGTCGAGCGGGTATTTGATTCTGGCGTTTACGAAAACTATGGGGTGCTCGACACCGTGTTCTACGACCATTCTTTACATCCATTCACCATCGCTGTTCATCGCTGCTGGGAAGAGCCTAGGGTTACGGTGATGCGAGGGCCCATCACTTGCCTTTTCTCCTGGATGTGCGGTAAAGGGATATTTATCGGATACCCAGACTTAACGCTCGAGGGTCGTGCGATAGTTTCGCATACGCATGTCCCTTTGAGATCGTCATCTCATAAACAACATTTACTCGGTCTGGAACTCACCGCCGCGATGCATGGCGTGGTCTTGACCACTTTTCACGAAGGCCGGACCTCCTTCCCCACAAGAGAGTCATGCGCGTTATCGCTTACGTGCCCAGCTCAATCCCGGAATTCTTTCGACTCTCTATCGTTCCAAACCATCTTCGACAATTGTGGTTGGCACAGGGGAATTGATCGTCAAACGATCGATCGCGATGTGTACTGGACTTTGGGTGCCATGGACTGCTGTGTGGAGAAGAGTGGCATCAGTTTCAATGCCGAAGAATTGGCCAAAACTGACCGCAAAAACACCGACGGTGAGTTTTATTCAAGTCTTGCCACGATTATAATGTGCTCACCCGTGCCAGACGCCATGTACATGACTCGCCTGGACTCCGTCGTATTTTGGAAGTGATTACTTTTGTGCCTACCGTAGAGATTGTTCGATATACCGAAGTTTTTATATACATTCGCGCAGGGGATCGTACCAACTGTATGAGGACACTACGATGACATCGTCTAAGACTACCGCCGACCCGATACAAAGCGAGCGCTCCCGAAGCATTATATTGTCCATGTGGATGGGCCAACGGCAAGCATTCCTCGCTACATCCAAAGATCCGGCTACAGCGCGCGTCGTGCCCGTGCTGAGTCCACTCAGTCCTAGTATGTGGCGGTACGCGGAGAGAAGGAAAAATATCACATGACGCGACAGCGTGCCACATCACGAGAAAATCATGCCGTGAATGCCGAACATTGATCGGCCGACTCAGTTTATCCTCATTCAGCATATGCTTTTTCGTTAATGTCTTTTTGTGAACGTCCACTCCATTACCAAATTCTCAATCTGACTATCATCGCATACTTAAATTTTGTTCATTCACAGAACGGTTGGCCGAAGCGCACTGCGCCAACTTTTGCATTTCGCGCGTGCTCGCACTCAATGAAACGGCAGTGTTCAAATGGATTCAACCCCAAGTCGTGGATGTTGCAATAAAGCAAGAGGCAACTGAACAGTGTTTTTCAAAGAACATATGAACTGGCCTATCTGGCATACACAATTTTATGATAACATTTTACAGCGTAGTTCTGACGACTAGGCATTGTACAAAGAAGAACAGTCTGCGTTCACTCGGGCTCGCCGATAACCATAACCCACTGGATATTGAAACTGACTCTCTCTTCGTCCGGTTTGTTGTCTTTGGCCCTAGAGTGGTATTGGGTCACAGTGTAGCACACGACCGCGCAGCTGTTCTCTTCAATCTCTCCTGAGCGTTTATCGTAACGGGCCAGATGGTTTAAGTCTCCGAGCACATCATCGGCGTTGAGCGTGCCGTTACGCCCGTCGTACACAGGAACTATGAACATGATTGAGCGAAATATTCGCGGTTATGTGGCACTTACCATCGGCCGTATGGGGAAGCGCGTCCGCGTTAATGTAGGAAGATTTGTATGAACTTGAGGCGCTACGAATGCCGCCACTTGGCCATGCTTTGGTTTCTTCTTCTGTCGCACATTAAGTACGGAGATTTGAATACGGAACCAATGACTCACTCAATTTTTTGCCAGTTACCGTCCTTGTACCGATAGTCAAAGAATCTTCATTGAGCTGCGCATGCAACGTCTTCTGGCTGAACACCATCGAGCACATAGACGCCACGCGATCGAATTCTTGACAAGGGAACCGTGCCAGCACATGCTTGGACAGGGGCACTGTCAACCCGGAGTTGCCAGAGTCGGACGCGACTTCCGTGAGCGAGGACGATGTGATTATGGCAACTGTCAAACAGTATGCCGCGTTGCCGTTGTAGCTGAGTGTCCATCTGAAACGTGTTAGCTTAGGTTTTTTGTACCCGAGAAAGACGACCTTTTGTCTTCATTTCCCATGATCAGGTATGTAGCTTCCAACTCTTCGGGCGCAATCCTGGCCAAGTTCACAAATCGGCCCTTCGAAACGAAGTTTAAGAAGGACCAGACAGTCCTTCAATCAGCGTCAGTCGACGGTGCGCATGAACCACATTGACACTTACCCAATGTTAATTGCAGGGTTAATCGTACCCAAGTCGCTCGGTAAAAACATTCCTGGGCCGCGCTTTTGGTTCCAGGCAATGAAGTGCCCGCGTCTGGATGGAGAAACAAAGGAAGCCCAATCAGCTTGTGAATACATTCCGAATGAAAGGACGGACTCCAGCTTCGGGAGGCCGGCTTCGTATACAGGCTTTAACATCGGATCCTGGACGTCTGGGTCCATTACTTCACAGACTTCGGGGCTCGGCCTATCGAGTGGTTAACACGGGACAAAAACCACTATGCAAAGTACCTGGATTCTTTGGCGTACCTCGGTTTGCGGGCATTCTTTGTTTCGAGGACGACCTCTCCAGCTTTAACAGAACGGGCCACTTGCTCTTGTTTGGCAGAGTCCACGGGCATTTTCCTGAACGCCAGTGAGCAAAAAGCTTAGTTTCGTCGAACTACTCACTTCGAGGCATTCTTAGACTTCTTGTTGGCCGGCGCTGTATCGGTCCCGGTCTTCTTCGCGTTAAACTGCGATAAGTCGGGTTTGATAACTTGGGGAGTATCTTCGGTGTCAGATTCGCCCCTTCTGATGCGTCAGTTGAAGAACGCCACGATAGACAAAAGCACACCGTTTGCGTTTGCTCTTGGTCTTGATGTCGGCGTCTGAATGTGTCGTCCCAGATTTATTTGCATTGAATTTTGCCAAATCGGGAGGGGGAAGGGTGGGTTGCTTTTTATCTTTCGACTCACTGCGAACGATGTCAAAAGTCAGTAATACATGCATCGGAGTCCGTTCAGCGTACATCGGTTTGTCTTGTTTCCCAAGATTTTCACTGGCGAGGGTGCCGCTCGACCTACACGCATTAGATAAACGATCATCAACCATCAATAAGTACATACCGGGAGTCGTCACTGTTTTCCACTTTGGCCACGGACCTCGTGTTACGTGCTGGTTGTTTGCTGTGAAAGAATAAGATATGTTGAACAATATTGGTTAGCCAATGACGTACTTCTTGATTCTGGCAGCAGCCGCTTTCCTGTCGAACCGCTGCTTAGTTACACGTTACCCATGAACAAAATTTGGCAAACTTTTTCTTCTCTTCTGACGCTTTGAAACGCTCGAACGCCCTGGTGTGCCATCAGATTGTGCGCCCAATGACACATACTCACTCACGAAAATTCGTCCTCCGTCAATGTAAAAACCGTCTTTTGCTTGTCGGCCGGCTCCACTTGCAAACGCGTCTGTTTTCCGGGCTTGGCGTCTCCGGGCGCGACAGACTTCGAGGGAATCCCTTTAGTACGGTTGGCGGACGAACTGTGAAGGGGTATGCGACAAGCCGACGTGCGCTGTAAGTTTACGTACCCTTCGTAACCACGAGTATTCAAACGTTTGAGTTTAGGACGCTGCCTGTGACGACGTCAGCCGGGTAGCGACTTTTATAAACCTCTAGCACTTACACAACGTAGTCTTCGTCGTCATCGTCGTCCTCAGCCGATCCGTCATCTTTGGCACCATCCCCCTCCGGGGCAGGCGACGCTTCCCAATGGATGGCCGTCTCGTTGGAACTGTGCACAAAAAATGTAATCATGAACAAGCTCGGAATAGAATACTTACTCATCGTTGACTCCGCTGTCGTCAATGAAGTCGGGCTCGAACTCGTCTAAGTTCTCGTCACCCATTTCCACCTCGTCGTCATCTTCTTCAGCCTCGACGTCCAGGTATTCGGCAACGCTGCATAAGCCATCAATCAACAAAGTCAATGCCCAAACATCCGTTTTACCTTCTGGGCGGTTTGTTCCTCTGAATGGTTGGGTTAGGCATTTGAAGCTGGACAGAAACCGTGCTTGAGAATAGTACTCTTTATAGTTCAGAACGAGTCTCGCATGAATGATATTCGGATCAGTACATAGGAGTTCCAGGGACCATTATAAACCCACCAATACATTTTATTTTCAATTTGGGGACTTCCATTACCGGGTCGAGCATGTCCACCAATGAAGAGCGTTCCCGAAAAATACCGCTGTTTCACGGAATACTCAGGGTTTGCCCTCGGAAGGGCCAGGTCCCAAGACACGGCACGGTGTTCAGGGCCGTCGTTTCTCCTGTGTAGAATAAATAGACACAACAAACGTCAAGCACTGCTTTACCATATCCAGCAAGCCGCTGTCTATTATATAGTCGTCTGGGCTCTGTCGCATCAATTCAAAATACGGCCCGATTTGATCCGAACTGCGCCAACCGTACATAGTCAATTGAATCGATGTCCAGAAAAAACCGCCGGGCAGTGAGTACGTATACGATGCTAACCCAAGCTATACATCTCCCATTCTAACTTTCTACTACGTACGAATTCGTTCCAACACGCTCATGTAGAGTTTGGACTACTGATAACCAACTTACTCATTTTGTGCCTCAAACTTGGCTCCCCGGCATCGGCTTCAGGTTCGCGTTGACGATCTTTGCGTTTTGCAATCCTGAATGCGATTTGGTTGCGAATTACGGGTACCATCTGTAGAGGTTCCGCAGCGGCAGAACGACGTTCCGAGTCCAATCGGTGAAGGGCCGCATTCTGTTGAAATGTTAGCCCGACGATAATGGGGACGGACAATTCATACCCTAGAAAATGTGCCGTCCAAAAAAGTGAGAGTGCGAAGTACAAGATTGGTGTTATATTTGGGGCCGTTGTTGTCCGCAGCAAGCCTCCATGCGTTGATGGTGAAACCCATTTCGACGATATCGCCAATCTTGAAAGCATTGGGAGGGTGGCTGGTGTACCTGGAATCTGAACTGAGTTTATTGCACATCGCAAGAAGACGCACTCACGTTCCATTTTCCAACGTCAGGTATGAGACCGAATTGTCGTAGCAGTGATGCACTGTCGTCGACAACATACCGTCGAGTGCCTTATGAGGATCAATCGCCAGGTTGAACGTCGTCTTCTGCGCTGCGCGACAGAGGTTCCCAACGTAAAGTACCGACAATTTGCACTCAGCGAGGGCCCTTTCGCACCCTCCGTTGCGTCCGGACGCCAGATGCGAAGGTCGTCATCACCAAAAACCCTGCTCATTTCGTACGCGACTATTTGGATATTGTCGATGGCGCGCTGGAATTGAAGAGAGTCGTAACCGACGATTGTGGCATGTTGACGCAGACGTTTTGCACCTATCTCCCGCGCCCTGGAATAGGATGTCAGATACGTCATCTTGAAGCTGCCTCGGCTGACCTGGTCCGGTTGACAGGCGGCAAGTCCTTCACAGTAAGAGCTCCGACGACGGTGAACACGGCTTCGATCTCAGCACTTGTGTTCGCGTGAAAGACGGTGCGAGCTCCGCCGCCAGGGACGTCCTTCATGGTAGAAACTTGTCGGGGCTATTCATCCATTAGCGCATGTTCTGAACACTACGACGAAGTATCATGGGCTTACGTCCATTCGGTTGGCTGGCAGGGTAAGCCCGATTTCACTGAAAGGCGCATCCACTTCGCTGAGTTTCTTGTTCCAGTGCTCGATGGCCAAAGCTACCGCTCGAACATAAGGCGACGACTCCGGAAAGAATAGTAAAACTGACCGGCTTGCTGATGATCGTAGTAGTCGTCCATGGTGGGTGTGTAATAGACGAGTAAGTCTTCGAACACTCGTTCAAAGTATAGCCTATCCGACACTCAAACAGGAGTAGTCTCACTTTATATCCGTACATCCGACAACGTGCTTCATTGGTGCGGAAGCCGACCTGAAACCAGTGTTGTTCGATCGTGGGTACTAGGATTTTGAAACCGTCCCACAAATCATCTAGTCATTTAAGCAACACGTCGTCGTGGTTCTCGCCGCATATCATTCATACATTTCGGGATCTTCTTCTGGTAACGTTCTTGCTGCTGCATGTTCATCATTCTCACTTCTACTCTAGTCATGCACATACAACATCAGCTATGGTTACTCCAGCTCGAATTCATTAGACATTTACCTTCAACTGCTGTTGATTGGGCGCTAATATTCAGCGCTATGGACGCACACACGCTGTTTTGGGTTGCTGTGCAGTCTCCAATCTATGGATCTGCTGTCGTCGAGTACATCCGCCGAGTTAAAGCCAAGTTCTTAAAAGAAGGTGAGCAGATGATCACGAAGGCGGGTCATCACTGACATTCCAACACAGACGTCGGCCTGTATTCGGACCACTTAGACAACAACTCCCTGTTGGATAAGTTGGCGCCCGAATTGATACAGACCATTCTCGAAGAACTCACCTTGACGGACTTGATATCTTTTGGTCGTACCGCACGACGGTACCGCGCATGGGCGGCCGTCATTTTCAAGCTATGTGTCGCGGACCTCTTCAGGCCGTACCACATCTCGTACGACTTGTTCCGATTCGTACAAATCGCGACCGGCATTGGATTGTCTGGCTCAGCAATCCCCCATCTCGTCCTGTACAGCCGGCATGCACATGGCTCGTTCACCCCCGGCGACCTCGACTTTTATGTCCCAAACACTGCTTGGGACTCCGTGATGACTTTTTTCACAACCGTCACCGCATATTCTGTGTCCAAACAACGACAGTCCTTCTCGTATGGGAATTCACCTTCAATCTCGTCTGTAGTTTGGATGCGAATTCATCCGCATCACCCATTGTCCCTCAACTTCATGCGCTGTATCGACGACAATGTGTACGGCCCCACCGTGCAGTTCCATTCCACTTGTGTCGTCGGATGCGTGACGGCTGATCGTGCGTGGTTTCCTACTTTGGATCTCACCGTCCAGAGGATCACCATCCTCAATCGGCACCAAAACTCCCTACGCACTGTTGAAGATCAGCGCAGGGCGTTGGTGATTTACCGTAAATGGCAGTCGCGCGGGTTCACCATCCACTTCGATCTTCCTTATCATCACGAGTGCGGCCACCATCCGTGTTGCCCTGCGACGGTCAGATTCTCGGACGATACGAACTCTCACGTTCTGTGTTTGCCCCTTGGCGATACTAAAACCGGCATCTTTCAACCACTCGTACGACCACGGGATGACGTCATCTCGTGGACGTTCGGGGGCGAGGGCTGTACCACCGCGCGTCGTACACCCTATAATCCTGCCCGTTAGTTGGCTTTGCTTTTTGGAGGACAACGTACTCACTTACCTTTCAGGCCGTCAATGGCACGCGCTCGCCGCTATGCTTGTTAATCTCCCCGCAGACGCGGTGCTTTAGTCGTCGTCCGGTCTTCATTCCTCTGCTGTAAAATAGAGAACGTAGTACATAAATACTCCATTGATATCTAATCACACATTCGTCGTTTTCGAGCAAAGCATACGTGAGACACCATCTCAGAACACAGTGGAATCTGCAACGACCCCATCGTTGCTCCTGACGCTGGTGTTACGGGAACGGCATAGTGATGACAAAGGAAATGTGCCATATGCGGGTGAAACATGAATTGGGAAACGGACGGCCACAAGCGGTTCAGCCGCGTTTCCAGGTATGACTTCTGCATATTCTCCGACATAGAGTTGTTTCCGTCAACATCAGGTCCAACAATAATGACCCTGCATTTCGTGCTGTCGATGGACGACCCGTCCGGATTTTGTCTGCAGGGGCGAATGGCGTCTGCAGGCACCCCTATCGATTTCCTGGAACCATCCAACTGGACTTTGAAGTTCTGTCTAGTGAACATCCCAGATTGAAGCGGTGTTTTGAATGGAACCATGTAGCCTGTCCCATTTTCGTACGCCATTGAACGAGGAGGTGCATGTTTGGGAAACCGGGTGGTGTTCATCCCGAGAAGTTTAACATCAATGCGTTTGCCAGCAAGTTTCGGCATGGTAAGCCAATCGCCGGTCGTTTCCCCTGAAATAGATCAGTCGATGTCGCTGTTTGATAACACACAGCATTCACCGTACAAATCCGATGTCCGAGTCAATTGCACATCCACAGCGGCGGATAGAGGGTCTGACGGGCCTGAAGGTATGGGTGCACATTTTGAGCTTCGCAATCCAGCGTTCTCCCGCATTGAGACCACTCCGGTGTCAAAACTTCTCATGAGCTTGTACTCCCAAAGCGGTTTTCGCGAACTATAAATGGTTACATGATCGGACATATCATAGGAGTAACACACTCACTACCGTTCGACGACGTGCTTCAGGGGAACTGTAATTTTTTCGTGTTTACCGTCAAATTGAACTGTCAAAGAGACTACATCTTCGTCTGGCTTCCAAAAGCTTGTTAATTTTCCGCGTTCGTTCGTGCGAAATTCTATGTGGGTGGTGGCTTCTTGAGCGGCCCATGGACGATGATAACCAACCACCGTGCCGAAGGAGCCTTTCATGTGATGCGCACCGCAGATCATGACGGGCAAATTGTCGTACCCCTTCCCGGTGTACATTTCTTCCAACCATTCATTGTGTATTTGTTTCGTAATGTTGCGCTCGGTGCTTGGCAAAAACGCGAACCAATCTTCGCGAAGTGGTTGCACATTGGAAAGCGGTACAATGACCTAAGATATTTGAGTCTCCAGAGACCTGCTTATGAAGCGCACGGCACGCACCGATATGTCCTCTTTCCCCGCGGACTATTCTGGTAAGCGAAATAAACGACATAGGCGTAGCACGTACATCCAAAAGTTTTGAACGTGCAGATGTAATGCGGCGAATTCGGGCGTGGTCGCACTTTGCGAAAGTGAGAACGTGTACACTCTAAAGATTCTTGACTCACAGGAAAAAAGATACACTTCCGTCCCTTGAGGAAACCGACTATCATGCCAACAGCACCCGACATTGGCCCGCGGCTCAATCTGACAACGTCCCCGACATTCATGTCGAGAGTGACATCGGTTAAGTTTCAGCACAACGCTTTCACCTGTCGTATCACCATTCGTCCGGACTTCCACCAGACCGATGCAAAACAATCCACGACGGCTGCCGATTCTCCTAGTAGCATCTCCCCATCCACTACTTTGATTCGGTCTCCGACTTGAATCGGACGGGACGTTGCTAGAACGTGCGGACGCAAGTCCGATATTTTTGCGCAGAAGTAGTCCGATACTGCTTGTTTCGATATGGACGGCCAGCTGGACCTTGAAAGCCTCTTCATCTTGAACTACTGCCCAACGTCTGCGTTTCGAAGACGGAAGACTCATTCCTCGTCCAAACGGCACAAATCCGCCCAGTTCGTCCTTCATGGCGTCCGTGCACACCGACTACGCGATCTCCGTTATCCAAAGCGCTGTACGTTTCGAGACTGGGAGCCGTCGACATACGAACGTCTTTTGCGGCCGCGAATAGTTCGAGTTCCATGTCGGAAGGTGTTTGTGACACCATCAATGAACATATGGCGCCAATGGGACTCTTGCCAATCCACGCGCTGTAACCCGTTCCGCTGGTACACTAGACGACCTTTGTCCACCAAGACGAGATGGTTACGACGGTCTGCAGCGGCCATTGCAAAATTTGGTGAATTTTTCATTGTCGAATAGGGCTTGGGGGATTGGCCCATGACCTTCATGTGGACCATACGATATGCGAGGAATCGCCAAGAACACTTGTGGCGCGGTGGCAAACACGAGGTCGCCCGCTTCCAGCTGTTGTTGTCGGTACCGGAGCCTTCGAAATCTGCCGACATGCTCTATCGCCGGTGCCATCTTCAAAGTCTCGACACTCTCGAGGATCTCAAGAGCGTTCGGTTTGCGTCGTATGCGATAACTTCCGAGATAAGCTTTTAAGTCCTTTTGTAAGAGTGCATAGAAGGTGTCTCGACATAGATTATGCCTGACCCCAACGATGGCGTGAATGCTGAGTATGCAGACGTGCACTTTTCTGTCAGAAAATGCAGGAATTCGATCTCTGTCGAAGGCGGAATAGAGAACATGTACAAAGGTGCAGCGCCGACATCGATGGCGCGCACCAACGGATCAGCACTGTCACTGTATCCTTCGATAGTGGCTGCTCGATCTTGTTTCGCCCTTTCTTCGAATTTGTGGGCAACTGCACGGAGTTCTTCGTCTCCCATTTCGCAGGAATGTCGTGGAAAACAAAGTCCGTCGCATGGTCCGAAGCCACCTCGGTATCGTCAGACTCGTCAGTCAAACTGCCATCGCTTTCTTCGCCGTCGTCGCTGCTTCAGCTTCCAAATCCAAAAAATTCATGATCATGCGTTTCCCCGTGGTGTGCTCCTGGGCTAAATGAGCCATTCGTGTGTAATTAACTTATCAATGGGCGTACGCGGTCCCGCTTAAGTTTAGACGACTGAACAATAGAACATTACTTCCATACTTTATTTCAAGGCAACACTTACTTTGGATACACCTGCAATGGAAACGTCCATTTCTCTTGGCTTGATGTGCGCAGAAATTCTACTGAACACTCAGTTAGCGTTCCGTCGATGTCCATGATTCTTAGCAAGCCTTATTCGTTTGAAAGATACTGATGTACTTTTACGAGCGGTAGTGTACTTCGACCTACTTCGGACAAGTGCAAATGAGAGCTCGAGACAAAAGAGAAATCTGATCTTGATCTGATAGCGTCAACGTAACGAGAAATTTGTGCCGAGATGCCGATTACCACGTGTCATAATCGCGTACTTACAGCACGCAACTCCCGGTGATTGGGCGATAACGCAGTACGCTGTCCTGGCATAATATATTGACGAGCACCAGGGCACAAGGAAACGCATCCAATACGACACTCAGTGAAACAAAGAAAATATCAAGAATTCAGATCGCGAGTGTTTCTATAGGCATGCGAACGATCACATCTCATCTGTTGTATACAATCGTACTTTCAGCAGCCGGATTAGGATGATTCAATCAACGTCTACGTCGATGGACAATGGAGGTGCATCTTCAAGTTCTTTCCTCGTCGGTCTTCTTTCAGGATTTTGCCAGAGTTGGCCAGGGAATACAAAGGGTGGCTGTTGGTCTTATGAAAACAAATCCAATGAATCGTCGCTACATACCTGGTAGTTCGTGATCGGCCATTTGAACAGCGACCATTCTGGATCAAAGTCGCGCGCTATAGATACGAGCTTTCGCACACGGACGAGGAAGTCGGTAACGTCCGTGTCAATAAAAGCGGTCGCGTCCAATCTGGAGACGGCGAGCCTCTGGACAACAAATAAGCCAAAGCAAATCAACTGATATAAGCCATAAAGCTGCTTACGAACGGCCGCAAACCAGCGGAAAGTGCGACACACGCAGTCGGGGCGTCAACGTCATGGTTCGCGTTCGTGCAGACAAAGGCTTTCCGAGCGAAAAAAATTCCGTCTGGACCACAGAGAGCGTCCCAAAACCCATAGACAGAGTGCCCCTCCAGAGAAGGATATGAGAATTGATATCTAGAAGTTTTGAACGATGTTATCTTGTGCCCGAAAATATATATGCAGGAGGGATCATCGATCTCAGGCACTTGGCTGATAGCGGTGCGATTGTTTGAGGCGTCGATTCTCTGGCGGTAGTCGCTGCTGACGACGTTAACGTTTCCGACAAGGGCAGAGTCCTCAATATCAATTCAGCCATCGTGCATGAAGGGACGAAGCACCAAATGTTACAGCCTCACCGTAGTCAGAGATGTATCCTGGTCAGCCAGCGCTAGCGAAGGTGCAGAAGCCAATTCGCTTCTGCTGGGCTCCCTTTTTGCCCTTTGCCAATCCTGAACGGGGTCCACAAAATGAGCCTAACAATGATGATCAGTTCGGAGCGAACAAAGCAAAAAAAACGCTGGCTCGCTTCGAAACGTGGCGACGGCCATTCGAACTTGGCCCACTCTCGTCGAAATATTGAGCGAGAGAGAGAAGGTATCGCACCGCAACGTGGCTGAAATCATACCTGGACTTCGGGCCTTCGCGCCCACTCTGGGGCTTTGCCGCCGATGAATACCTATCACTGAACATGCAGCCCAGCTCAGAACTGGTTGTAGATAAGAACCTACGCACTTGTGTCTTCCTCCAAGCATGGAATACCGGGCGATCTCTGAAACCGAAGGACCTAGTCACATGCTAAAAGTTGCCCGCCAGAGGGTGTTCAAATGGAGGGCCTTGCATTCTCCCGGCAGATAATGAGAGAGGCCACAATCTGGTACCATATCAAGGCGACGGTTGGCCGAGGGATATTCAATAGAGGAGCAGAGATTAAATGCCTAAAAGAAAATCATCGAGTCAAAACAGTAGGACAAACTGAAATACTAGCCGAAGACTCACCACAACCAGCACACGGGCGGTCTAACTGCGCGTGCCAAGCCTGCCGAGCAACCAGAACTGAAAGCCAAACTGCAGGAACCCTCATAAGTGCTATGTCAAGGCACGTCAAGCTCCTGTACTCACTAGAGCCTAAGTGGAACCCACTTGAGCCTCAACCTGAGGACTACGAAGACCTCCCACCCCCACCCATAACCCTTAATGAAAATGAAGTCTTGTTTGACGCAAAAATCACGGTGAAAGGGTCGCTTGGTGACGCCTTCCGGATATTCACAGAAGGACGAAAAGGAGGCAACACTGCCCCGGACACTCAGATGGAGCCTGAGCAAGATGAGGAGGACATAATTGTATACACTGACGGCTCTGCAACGAACAATGGCCGGATCGATGCACGTGCGGGAGCCAGAGCTTTCTACGGGCTGAACGACAACCGCAACCTCGCTATCCGAGTCCCAAGTGAGCTCAAACAGTCGAATACACTGCGGAAATACTTGCGGTCAAAGAGACAATAGAATCAAACCCGAAGGACATTCCACTGCGGATCAAGAGTGATTCTAAGCTTGTTGTAGATGGCTTAACCAGAAATCTGAAAAAATGGGAAGACGAAGGGTTTGAAAATACCGAAAACGGCCACCTACTCAAAGTTACAAGTGCACATCTCCGGGAACGCAAAGCGTCAACCATGCTCGAATGGGTCAAAGGCCACTCGGGAATCGCTGGAAATGAGATGGCAGATCGCCTTGCAGACGAGGGGCGACAAAAGATACCCAGCCAATTGTCGACTTAGACATTCCCGACAACTACTGATCCCTGGCATCAAACTCAACAAAATGACTCAATCCTCAGCATACAAGATAATCCGAGCACAAACAATGGATGGGATGAACTACCAGGAAGCCCTAGATCGACGTGCTACCACCCGAAACATTGCATACGCTCAGGATGCAGTGGCTGGGGGAAATGACATTGATGTGCCCATGGCAGCGCAGCTATGGAAATCAATCAGAACATAAGGACATATCCAGAAGCATCTGCTTCTTCCTTTGGATGATCATCCACGAGGGCTATGCACTTGGTGACCACTGGCTACACTTCCCTGGCTTTGAAGACAGAGGAATCTGCGCGAGTGCCAAGTCCCCGAGAGTATGGAGCACATCTTAACTCAATGTGACGAAATGAACACAAAACAGTCTGGGAACTCGTAAGTGAACTCTGGAAACTCAGGACTGGCTCCGAGATGCAACCCCCACTCATGGGAGAAATCATGGCTTGTGGCTTGATAAAAAAAAGGAAATCTCCCTGGCAAAACCGACGCGGGCACGACGCGTCTATACCGAATCTTGATCTCAGAGTCCGCCCACCTCATCTGGTGCCTACGAAACGAGCGCTCCTCAATGGCAAACCTCCTCGACGGCTAACGAGATCCGAAACCGCTGGTCACACGCGCACTAAACATGAGGATCGCGATCGACTGCTTGTGTATCAACAAAGCTAAGTACGGCGCGAGAGCAATTAAAAAATCGTTGGTACTGAAGACATGGGCCGGAATTCTCCGAGATGAAGACAGACTCCCGACTGATTGGACTAGGGAGACCAGGGTTTTAGTGGGTATTGGCTAGCGGGTGATGATGGGTCGGTCCTAGGATCGGCCTTGAACCAGGTAGTTGAGTCCCACACAGGCACCTCATCAACGGCGTATCGTGGCGCAAAGCATTTCCCTGGGTGGTCTGTCGGGCGGGGTTGAAAGAATGTGGTCCCTGCCAACCTTAACGAAAGTGTGGTAAATTAGAGGCGACTTGGTCGCATTTCCGGGGGATCCGTTCTTACGGTGACGGAAGAGTACTAGATTAGTACTGCTCTTAATGCCATCTCGTTCCACATATATGAGAGAAGGTATCGAACGCGGACCAAGAACATAGTAATGTCGTCGGGACCTCGCATTTGCGTCCAAGTGCGAAATCGCAAGCCTCTGAGAGCTGTGTTAATCGTGACACGGGATCGATAAGAGTTTGAGGACGTACGGACGGCATCAATCCAGCAGACAATGCGACACACGCTTGGTCGGCTGTAACAACATATCCTGGCATGATGCAAAGCACTGCTGTGCGAAAAAGAAAAATTCCATCGGCGCCGCAAAGGCGTTCCAAAAGTCGTGCTCTACGAAAGAGGGAGGAACGCATTTCAAAGGCGGATAAGTTAACTTGTATCTTGAGACAATCGATGTGCTAGGGTCTTCCTCGGACAAGGCTAAGCTGGAAGTAAGGACATATTGTTAATGTTAATTTCACCGAAATGCCTGGAATATGAAAGATTGTCAGTATTGAGCTTCCTCGACACGTTCTCCGCCAAAAGCAACAACTTGGTGCCTGGGCGACGCTCTCATAGATTGATTTGACCATTGCGACGGATATTCCTTTACTGAATACACTTTGCGTATACGCTATAAGCGAATCTTACCTGGCAGAAAAAGAGATGGACGTAGAAGACAAAATGAAAAGGATCACATGACGTCAATGCGTCAATCATGACGAGAAACTCGTGCTGTGGTCACGGTGGCCTGTTTTTTCTCGTTATGGTAAAGGATGTGACAACTCACGTGCCTTTCCGATCTTCTTCTTAACGTCCATGAACGTGCGGACGATTGCTGTAGCCTACATACGAGAACAAGAGTATTTTGTTAGCGCATATACATACAGTAGTACAGCTCGACTGATACCTCCACGCCGAAGGTGTAGCACCGCTCCACAATCATTCTTCATCACAGCATACAAAACCCCTACCGCCCTCTGGACTACTGATCCAAATTTGCGGCTGGCCAAAAAATTGTCCCCATGATCCCGAAGATTACCTTCGCATTCAAGATTTCCTTCCACCCCTTACCGTCGTGGTACCAACATTGGCCCGTGCGTCGAATAATCCGACTAGTGAAATGGGCAGCCCCGAGGTACAAGACGCCTCGCAAAAGGTATCGTATTTCTGTGCCGTCAACTTTCAATGTCAATGATTGAACTTAATACGCATGGTGTAAGGCGGCAAATGCATGAAAGATGGGCGGTTGTCAAGTGGCGGTGTTCCGGATCCGCCGGGTCCGGCGGCCCGAGACGGGTTCCGACTGAAGCGGGCTTGGCTTCAGCTCGTGCGCTGCGCCCGTCAGTACGCCCGAGGCCCGATTTCCGAAGAGACAAAGACTGAAGGGAGAAGGCAATAGGGAACCAACTAAGTCGATATTTCGAACTGAAGGCTACTACTTTACAATACTACATATTATACTAAAGTCAAAATCCGAGAATGATCCGGGAAGTACAATAAAGACAATAA